>JAODAL010003601.1:0-170659 GCA_025379985.1 Phyllomedusa bahiana
GGGGAATTGGGGGGGTGGAGGGGGATATTGTATGCGGGTGGAGGGGGATAGTGTATGCGGGTGGAGGGGATATTATATGCGGGTGGAGGGGGATATTGTATGCGGGTGGAGGGGGATATTGTATGCGGGTGGAGGGGGATATTGTATGTGGTGGAGGGTATTGTTGTGGGTGGAGGGGGATATTGTATGTGGGTGGAGGGGATATGGATGGAGCTACTTAGCCGTGTGTCTATGATATGTTAGACTGACAGACATGTGACTCTCTTGCTATTGTACTACACAATACAGTTCTGTTTTGCACACTGTATTATGTGGTAAAATGGGCGCATTTATGTCCGAGAGGCCGGTAATATTTTCATGTACAGTAGGGTGGGCCCCCCAAGATCAACTCCCCTGTAGGCCCCAGACCCCCCAGTCCGACACTGCTTATAGACACTTGGGCTATGTAGTCAGTTTAACCTGAAAAATTTCTGAACATCGGGAGTGACCTTGGCATTGCAATGACTGATACACTGCTATATTCTGTGATGGCCAGATAAGTCCTCGAAGAGTGCAGAAAGGGACCTGGCTCAAAACTATAGGAGGAGTAATACCCGAAGGGAGGAGTAAGAGAACAGAATGAAATACACCGAAGGTGTGTAGGAGTAAGAAAAAGCAAGCTGCAGAGAGAGATAAGGAGACTAAAAAAGAACAGGAAGGTCTATTACATGGACAGATTAATATATTAAGAGAATATATTAATATTAAGGAATAAATCAGACATCTTCAAGGTGTTGATGGGTGGTTAAACTCAAAAAGCTAGTTAGCTTAGGGAATGAGGCAAATAAGGACAAAGATTGCTATGCTTAACAAGAAGATAGTGAGAAACCATGTAATGACTCATATATAAAAGTTACTGGAGGACTAGCTTATATAGCATAAATACTCTTTTCCACAAGGTATATTATGTGGAAGAGGTTGTATCACAGACTGACTGAGGTACTTTAATCTTATTACCTGTACAATAAACCTCAGCTATTATCTGCAAATTGTTTGGTTTACTTTTATGTAATTCTGTAAAAGATTCAGAACTTCTAGAGCATGTTTATATGCCTATCACTTCTCAGAATGTTATATGTACTTGGATTGCCAAACAAGTTGTCAGAAATTCTCTATTTTCAGAATATAAATCTCAGTAACCCCTAAGGTGTTATCAGTTAGCTGAAGGTTTTGAGTGACAGTTGTCTGAAGTTCTTGGCTCTTTTCCATTCTTACAAACCATGTTTGATGCACTGATGGGAAGTAATTTTTCTTCAATTCTGAGTTAAAGGGAGCCTGTCACATAGGTTAAGCTGCCTCTCCTGATGACATCACAAGCTAGTGACAGACATGCTGTTTCCACCACTGTGTAGCTTATTCTGTATGATGCTATGGTTTCAGAGTATTTAGGGCCACATGTATGAAATTTGGCTTTTAAACGCCAAATTTCATGTGCATTTTATTAGCATAGAATGCGCCTGATTTATGAACCTGCTCTGCTGCAGGTCATAAATCAGGCGCATTCTAGAGCTTGTACGACATCTCTGGCTCAGGTAAACCACTTTGAAAGTGGTTTATCTGTTCCAGCAGTAATGAGCCTGGATTTGCCTTACTGAAGCTATATGGTCCTTTGTTGTTAGTATTTATTGGGATGCCATAAAGAGAAACTGCTAGATGCTTTATGCTTTTTATGGTAGGAGGAGAAAAGCAGAGCTCTGTGATGTATAATTTTATTTGATTTGGAGCAGGATTTTTCAGTGAAAAGCAGAGAAAATCCTGACTGGGCTCCTTAAGAGACAATGCAAGTCCTCCTTACCCCACCCACACACACACTAATACCATGGTATTCATGTATGTACAGAATAAACTGTATGTGGCGGAGGTAAGCAGGACTTTTACTTTCTATTTTAACATTTATTATTTTTATTCAGGAACCCTGGTTCAATTTATATACACTTATGTATCACAAAGCTCACATTCTTTCCCTCTATCACATTCTGCTCGCAGATAGGGTACCAAAAAAAAACACCTGATAGGTTCGCTTCGATAAAGGAATCTCAACATATATTGTGCTAAGCCATTGGACTCTATACTGTAGACTAAACATAGTCTCTTTTAGACCATGTTTGATCTGTTTTAGGCCAATATGCTTTTGAAGATATCCTGCTGTATATTTGTGACTGAGGACAAAGACGCAGTGGGAATGGGCACTAAATAAGCTTCTAGTGTATTTATTTGTAATTCAAGCTACATGTCTTTTTGCAGAGATGGACATGATTCTGTGTTAATATATTTTGCTAAAAAAATGTTTATATTTCATATGATATAGCCTTTGGGTATTCAGAAACCTGTAATGAATAAGTGTTGTGCCCAGCAAATGTGCTGTTCTCTTATGGATATTTGCATATCTAGTTGTTTTTTGTTAAAGGGGCAGTCCAAGATAAAAGAAACAAAAAAAGAAAAAAAAAGGTCTATTTTTTTTTCTTCCAAAAACATCACCACCCTTATCCAAGGTTTGTGTCTGTAATATCAGCCACATCTTATAGGCAAGGGTGGTAATGTTTCTGTAACAAAAAATATATCCTTTTTTTTCTAACCCTTCCAGCTCCCTTGGTATATCTGTTTTAAGAAATACTTCTATTTTACAGGAAACAATGATTGACAATGCCATCCAGTGCACATCCTGTGCAACGTATGCAATCCATGAACAGACATTTGAGCGTGCATACTGCTGTATGAGATGTGTGCACACTGCACATTTAGAAGCCCGGATCCCTGATCTAAATGAGCAGGTGGCAACACTGAGATCCATTGGCAACTTGGAAGTGAGTCTACTGCTCACTCAGCAAGCACTCGCTGGGGTAAATGCAGGACAGAACGGCAGCATGGAGGTGGAGGAATCGGATCATCCAACAGTATGTTGTTTACCCGAGGCCTGAGTTTGACATTGCAAATCAGGTTGACAGATTACTGGGTGGAGCTGGTGAGAATCCAGCTGTCATGGTGTTCATTGGCACAAATGATAAAGTTAGAGGTAGGTGGAGTGTCTTTAAAAATTATTTCCGGGACTTAGGCCAAAAGCTCAAGGCAAGGCCCTCCAGGGTAATATTTTCAGAAATATTACCTGTACCACGGGCCACACCAGAGAGGCAGAGGGAGATTAGAGAGTGGCTCAAAAATTGGTGTAGGAAAGAGGGATTTGGGTTTTTGGAGAACTGGGCTGACTTCTGTCTTGGTTACAGACTCTATACTAGGGACGGGCTGCACCTAAATGGGGAGGGTGCAGCTGTATTGGGGGACAAAATGGCAAGGAAGTTGAAAGAATATTTAAACTAGGGACTGAGGGAAGGGCAAATACACATATAGCATGCAAGATAGAGAGCTGGGAATTAGGAATAAAACGGGGTGAGTGGAGGAAGGGGGTGTAGCAATAGTTAAAAAGGACAGGGATAAAGGAATAAAAACTGAAAAATCTCTAAATTGCATGCTGACCAATGCCAGGAGTCTCACCAGCAAAATACACGAATTAGAATTACTTATTACTGTAAAAGAATATGACAAAATAGGGATAACTGAGACAAGGCTGGACGAGAGCTACAACTGGGCGGTTAACTTGCAGGCTTACAGTCTATTTAGAAGAGATCGTAAACACTGGAAGGGCGGAGGTGTCTGTCTCTATGTAAAATCCGATCTGAAGTCAACACTGCGGGAAGATATAGATACAGGAAATGAGCATGTGGAATCATTATGGGTAGATATACATGAGAGTAATAGCAATAATAAAATTCTACTAGGGGTCTGCTATACACCCCCAAATATAGCAGAGCCTATGGAAGATGTACTCCTCAGGCAAATAGATGAGGCGGATAATCATAATGAAGTTGTTATTATGGATGACTTTAACTACCCAGACAAATTGGGAAACTGAAACCTGTGGCTCTCATAAAGGAAACAGGTTTTTGTTTATAACTACAGATGGTTACTGTGACTAAAACAGCCTAGTCCGCCGGCCCACTTGAGGGACGACGGCCTAACTTGGGGTGTATCTCGACATTGCGCTGCCCACTAGGGCCTGGCTGCTGTGTGATGATGTTACTGGACCTGCTCTCAGGTACCCCCCTCCTTGGATCAAACAGGAAGAGCCAACCCTGGCTCTGGCTTATATCTGTGAGGGGACAGCCCACGTGGCCGCCCCCTACACACCCCTGGGACGGCCTATGAACTCCTCCCACTCAGGTCAGGCAGTTTCTGATACAAACCCAAAAATGGACTATAACTCGGCAGGGCCTTGGCACAGAACCGAGCCGGTAGCATCATCAGAACCGGCTGGATCTACCCAACGCCTGGATATGAGACACGCCTATCTTATGGACTCCCGGGGTCTGATTGTTGATATCTCAGTCCCCCTGCGCCTTGGAAACCTGGAAATGGGCCTGTGCGTGCGGGGGAGTTCCATATTTTGAGATATGAACTCGCCATGCACCAGTTATGAGCTGGTCGCCTATAAATCGATATGAAATATCGGAGACGACCCGACTGGGTTTGATTGATTGAAGTCTTTGAAGCTGGGACTAGCATTTGTTCAGTGCTAATTGGGTTACATGAGGATCCTTTCATGGGTTGACCCCATGCTGTGGCGACTTCCTACAGAGGCATTGGGGAAGAAAGCTGTGCTGATTAACATGTAAATTGAGCTTGTCCTGTGGTGGGGAAAGCTGTGTTCTGACTAGATTCAGAATGGGGGATGCAATAAAGTGAATTCTTCCTCACAGTTACCTTTTCCAACTGGTGCAGAAGCCGACTAGAGGAAAGACCCTTCTAGACTTAATATTGACTAGTAGACCTGACAGAGTAACACAGGTTCAGGTTGGGGGGCACCTAAGAAATAGTGACTACAATATAATAAATTTCCATTTATCCTACGATAGAGTATTTTGTTGAGGAGCCACAAAAACACTGAATTTCATGAAGACTAATTTTAATCTGCTTAGAAAGGCCCTAAACCACATTGACTGGGACAAGGTGTTTAAAAATAAAAGAACAAATAATAAATGTGAGATCTTAAAAAACATCTTAAGCGCCCCACTGTGAGAGGTACATACCTTATGGTAATAAAATAATTAGAAACAGGAAAAACCCAATGTGGATCAACAGAGATGTAAAGGAGGCAATAAATAACAAAAAGAAAGTGTTTAAGCTACTTAAACAGGAGGGAAGTGAGGAGGCACTAAAAATCTATACAGAAAAAAATAAAATATGTAAAATAATGATAAAGGCAGCAAAGCTGGAAACAGAAAGACATATTGCCATAGAAAGTAAAACTATTTCCAAAATATTTTTAACTATTTAAATTGCAAAAAGATTAAAATTGAAAATGTTGGCCCTTTGAAAAGTAGTGAGGGAGATATTGTCGAGGGCAATGAGAAAAAAGCAAACCTATTAAACAATTTTTTCTCCACTGTATTTACTGAGCCAGATGACCTTCCTGTTGATGAGCAGAGGGATGGGGTAAACTCCACCTTAAGTTTCTTGTCTAATCTAGGAAGCAGTGCAGCTCTGTCTTAAGAAGATTAAAATAGACAAATCACCAGGTCCTGATGGTATACACCCTGTGCTGTGAGTTAATTGTCATAGATAGGCCCCTATTCTTAATGTTTATGGACTGTATAATAACGGGGTATGCCCCAAAAGATTGGCATATAGCAAATGTGGTGCCAATATTCAAAAAGGGGTCAAAAAGAGATCCTGGAAACTATAGGCCGGTAAGTTTAACCTCTATTGTAGGTAAATTGTTTGAAGGTTTTCTCAGAGATGCTATCCTGGAGTATCTCACTGAAAATAAATGTATAATGCGGTTCCAGCATCGGTTTATGAAGGATCAGTCCTGTCAATCTAATCTTATTGGCTTCTATGAGGAGGTCAGTTCTAGACTGGATCGGGGTGAGGCACTGCATGTTATATATCTAGATTTTTCGAAAGCATTAGATACGGTGCTACATAAAAGGTTGGTAAGTAAAATGAGAATGCTTGGACTGGGGGAAAATGCTTGCAAGTGGGTAAATAATTGGCTCAGTGATAGAAAACAAAGGGTGGTGATTAATGCTACATACTCAGACTGGATTCCTGTTGCTAGTGGGGTACCACGGGGTTCAATATTGGGCCCTACCCTCTTAAATATTTTCATTAATGATTGTACACATGGATTGCACAGTAGAATATCAATCTTTTCAGACAATACTCAACAAAATTGAGGATAATGTTTTATTACAAAAGGATCTGGATAGGTTGGAGGCCTGGGCAGAGAAGTGGCAGATGAGGTTTAACATGAATAAATGCAAGGTTATGCACATGGGGAGGAAAAATCCATTACATGATAACATGTTAAATGGAAAAACGCTGTGAAAAAGTGACACAGAGAAGGACTTGGGAAAAACAGGATTATGGGGTGTATTAAAAGGGGCATAGATTCACACGATGAGAACATCATTCTACCATTAAACAAGTCACTGCTCAGACCATACATGGAATATTGTGTACAGTTCTGGGCACCAGTTCACAGGAAAAACACTGTAGAGCTTGAACAGGTTCAAAGGCGGGCAATGAAAATAATAAAAGGACTGGGTGAACTACAATACCCAGAACCAATAATATGTATAAATAATATTAAAGGTCAATATAGAGATCTCACCAAAGATCTATACCCAGGACTGTATCCAGAACAAGGAGCATCCAACATCCTCTACATCTAAAGCAGTGGTTCTCAACCTTTCTAATGCCGTGACCCCGCAATACAGTTCCTCATGTTGCGGTGACCCCAAACCAAAAAATAATTTTGATGGCTACTTCAAAACTGTAATTTTGCTACATGAGGGGTTACATATGTGTGATGCCTCCGTGTGGTACCTCTACATGTCACATACATATAAAGGTACCACTCAGAGCCGTTACATAGATGTATCCTTATACAGGGGGTGTCAGTGGTACATGGGGGGTTACATATGTGTGACGCCTCTGAGCGGTACCTCTACATGTCACATACATATAACGGTACCGCTCAGAGCCGTTACATAGATGTATCCTTATACAGGGGGTGTCAGTGGTACATGGGGGGTTACATATGTGTGACGCCTCTGAGCGGTACCTCTACATGTCATATACATATAAAGGTACCGCTCAGAGCCGTTACATAGATGTAACCTTGTCCGGGAGGAGGAAGGGGAAAGCTGTGATTGGCACTAGAGAGGTTACATATGTGACCCCTCATGTGCCACTCACAGCCCCCCCTGTAAGGGGTGGGGGGGGGGGTGGTAAATGTAATGTACATATCATGTAATGGCTGTGTGTGGTACAAGTAACAGGTTAATAACATATTACTTTTACCACATACAGACATTACATGATGCTATGGATTTGGGTGTGTGTTTTACACTAAATTACCTTGCAGTCAGGAACAGCCCTGCCGTGCAGTATCAGCGTTCTCCCTGCACTGAGTACGGCTGTTCTTGATGCTTGATACGTAGTGTGGGCGCGTGATGCAGCACACTTTCAGCGTCCTGCACGCACCGCCCACAAGGACGGCGGGACGTAAGTCCGTACTCGCCGCAGCGCCGCTCATAGGAGCGGCTCACTGAGCCACCAATGCTGAGAGTAACGGCACCCACTGCTCCCCCTCCCCTCAGTAATTCAAACGGCGCCGCCGCTACGCCCCTCCCTGCAGCTGCTTGCATAGTGCGGCGCCCACAGCGCTCCTCCCTGCAGCTATTAAGCCAGTGTGGCGCCCCCCTCAGCTCTCCGGCCGGCCGTGGCTTTAGGCGACCCCTGTGTTTTGGTCGTTCGACCCCCGCCGGGGTCGCGACCCACAGGTTGAGAACCGCTGATATAGAGGAAAGAAGGTTTCTAAATAAACATAGAAAGGGATTCTTTACTGTAAGAGCAGTGAGACTGTGGAACTCTCTGTCAGAGGAACTTGTCATTGTAAATTCACTAACAGAGTTCAAAAAGGGTCTGGATGCATTTCTGGAGCGTAATAATATTACAAGATATAGTGGCTAGGATTTCGAAGAAGGGTTGATGATCCAGGGATTTATTATGATTGCCAGATTGGAGTCAGGAAAACAATTGGCTTCTACCTCATTGGGGTTTTTTGCCTCCCTCTGGATCAACACTTTAGCACAATACTCTGAACTGGATGGACATTTGTCTTTTTTCAGCCTTACAAACTATATAACTATGTAATCCTGGAACATCTTTTCTTTCTTTTCATCTTTTCTTTTAATTGTGTCAATACCCATATTTTTACTTATTAGGAATTACTGCGTAAATTGACAAGTGGGTGTTACCATTTCCCCTTGTAAAAGGAGTGTGTCAGTGGGGAAGTTAATTGTAGTTTTATTCCTTTACACTGGCATCATAATTTAGTTAGTGGTGAAGGGTTTAAGATTGTCATTAGCAAATTTGAAGTAGTGAGTATCTCTACACCCTTCCACTAATTTGGATCCTATGTCAGGGGCGTAACTACCGGGGTAGCAGGGGTAGCAGTTGCTACGGGGCCCCGGCGCTTAGGGGGGCCCCGGGGCAGCTGCTACTGCGTCCGCTACCCCGGTAATGCCGCTCCTGGGCCCGCCGGCAGTGAACTTAACAGTTCACTGCGGCGGGCGGGGAGCTGCGGGGCCCGGCGCATACTCCTTCTGAACGCCCGGGCCCCCCGGCTCGAGCGTTCCGAGGCCGCGCTGCTCGGTAGCAGCAGGACGGAGCGCCGAGCGCTCCGCTCTGTTACTTCCCCCTGCGGGCCCTCTGTTGGCCCGTGGGCGCGCGCGGTGACGTTACATCACCGCGCTCGCCCGCGCTGAGCGCAGAGGCTGCAGGGAGAGCAGCATGAGTGGAGCGAGCAGCGCATCGGGGGCGCGGGGCCCGAGGAGAGTAAGTTGTTTCTTATTTTATCTACCCCATATGCCTGCCTATAGCCCCCCATATGCCTGCCTATACCCCCCCCATATGCCTGCCTATAGCCCCCCATATGCCTGCCTATAGCCCCCCATATGCCTGCCTATAGCCCCCCATATGCCTGCCTATAGCCCCCCATAGCGGATGCCTGCCTATACCCCACATCAGAATGCCTGCGCTATAGCCCCCATGATTCCTGCCCTATAGCCCCTCTATTATGCCTGCCTGCCTATACAGCCCCCTATATGTCCTGGCCTGCCTATACAGCCGCCCCCTATATGCCTGACTTGCTGCCTATACAGCCCCCCTATCTGCCTGCTGTGCCAGGCACATACAGCCCCGCTATCTGTCCTGCCAGCCTGCCTATACAGCCCCCTATAATGTCTGGCCTGCCTAGCCTATACAGCCCCCTAATATTAGCCTAGCCTGAGCCTGCCTATACAGCCCCCTATAAGCCTGACCTGCCTGCCTATACAGCCCCCTATATGCCTGCCTTGCACTGCCTCATACATCCCCCTATATGCCTGCCTGCCTGATTTACATACTAACAAACACAAAACAGTCAGACGAACCACCAAACCACGCGCCAAGAAATAAAGAGACTCCTAGTAACAACTGCGTTGCGACAGACAAAAAAAAGATTCTGGCGAGGTTTATCTAGGATTTTTGCCGTATGATTGTTACGAAGCATCATCAAATACAACACAAACTAACACACAGCACACCCCCCTGACAAAACAGAATCACAGAATCACAACCATAGAACAAATAACAAATAAGAAACAAAGCCACCTCAAGCAGCCCCCCCCAATATGCCCCTGCCTATACAGCCACCCATATGCCCTTGCCATCTACCACTCCCTATATGCCTGCCGTATACCCCCACAAAGCCTGCCTGTATAACCCGCCACCCATACCTGCGCGAGTTTACGTATTGGGCCCCTTTAGCTACCTAAACCTACCTATATTGCCCCTATAAGCCCACCTAACCCCATGTCCTACATGTAAGGTCTCCCTATAGCTACTACTAAACCCTGCCTGCCCTATATGGGCACTCTATGGGCTACTAAACCTTGCCTCTTTGTGTGTGCCCATATTATCCTAGATCTTAAGCCCTGCCTGCCTAAATGGACCCCAATATAGCCTTGGTCAGGTGCATGGAAAAGTCAGGATTCAAAATATTCTGTCTAAATCTGCAGTGACGAAGTGGTCGGGAGATGTCATCAAGATGCGAGCTGACCGATGACAGAACAAAAAAGAAAGATCCGACACGAATGGTCAGAGAAACGTGCACCTGTTGAGGTCACAAAATTAACTGCACTGTATAATCACTTATATGATCTGCACTAGGCAGAGTACACTGCTTGTCTACCACTATATGGTCCACTGTATGGAGGTAGATATACAGTCTGCAGAGCCTGGGTGTACACCTGGTGTCTATCCACTATAATGGTAGCTGAATGGTGGGTTATATACAGTCTGCAGAGCCTGTGACATCTAGTATATTCCAACTTTTATGTCACTACATAATTCTAATTATATATTATTATTATTAGACAGTATTGGTCCTTTTGTGTACTGATACAGTAAATAGTCTGATATTTGGTTATTATTCAGGTTCACTATGTGGTGGTAGATTTGGGTCGTGTTCTGGTGGTAAATCAGTCCTTATGTAATCAGCGTTATTGGTAATGTTGATTTTGTTATATGAGGATTTGATTGGCGTAGCAGTTGATGGTGATATGAATGGTGGATGTATAGCCCCTTGTATTATCTACATTATCTAACAGCATGTCCTGGGTACATGACGTGTCAGGGAGGGGGGGGCCCCCATCCAAAAGTTTGCTATGGGGCCCTGGCTTCTCTAGTTACGCCCCTGTCCTATGTCTATGTAGTATGGAATCCCTACAGAACTGATTGAACTATGTCAGACTATAAAAGGGCACTGCCTTCTGACAATGGAAATTGTAACGCCCAGTTTGCAATTTATTCATAAGTGATCAAGAGGAATAAGAGAGGAACTGCATAGCACAGAGTTATGAGAAAAGGTGCTCTGTCGTTACTTCATAGGGAACATGATTGTTCACTAGAACACACATGAGTTGATAGGTCTTCTTTAAATCCGTCTGCTTTTCTTCAGCACTGTTAATATTCTTGAATTTAGAGAATCTTGCCACATTTAGCTGTAAGAGTTTTCTAAGCATCTTACATTTTCTTTCTAGTCAGTAGGTTGTTCGGCATTGTCTTGACTTATTAAAAATAAATGGGATTCTAGGCTCCACAGTAAGTAAACCATTGCTGGTACAGTTCCATTATGGGTTGAAAAGTTGGCTGTGACCTCGGCTTTTTACTCATTTATTCATTCTGTACTTACTTTCTCTGCTGGGTTTAGAAATTGATTGCTTTTTGTTACAGTAGAAATTGGACATTTGGGGCGTGGTTCATTGTTAATTAACCCAAAGCAAGCTTGTACTTTTTGAATATACATGCTTTATAGCTCATGTCATATTTTAAGTTTATTAACAAGGAAAGTATAGCCCGTAGAAATGGATTTTATACATATTTATGACCAACCATCTTTTACTTATTGCATCAAACACGTAAAAGCACTGGGATTATAGAAAATATGAAAAATGAGTTCTGATAGTGAAGACACTTTTTTTGCTAAGGATGTATACTGGCTAATGTCACCCGGAACATAATGTAGTAGAAAAAGTGTAACTCCTCGGGCAAATGAAAATGGTCTACAAATTTTAGGGGATGTTTTATTCAGCCACTGAATTTTTGTTCTTACACTATTATAAAATAATTTACCTGAAATCTAACTGAAGAATGCAGAAAAATGAATCAGCTGGCATTCACCACTGCCATTCTGCCGTTAAAATGGATGCCCTTCTTAGATGAACAGTTACTTAGGTTGAAAAAAATAAATTAAAAAAAAAATTAATTTATGTATCATACACACAGAAAAACACTCAACCCCGCTCACTTATTATAAGGTACACCATCGCTAGTAAACGGGTTGGAGCCCCCCTTTTGCCTTCAGAACCATTGCCTCAATTCTTCGTGGCATAAGATTCGCACAAGGTAGTTGTCAGAACGATGCTCAATTGGAGTACCAAGGGGCCCAAAGAGTGCCAGAAAATATTCCCCACTCCATGACACGCAACCACCACCAGCCGACCGTTGATACAGATTCAGCTGATGGATCCATGCTATTCATGTTGACGCCAAATTCCTGACCCTACCATCCCAAATGTCGCAGCAGAAAACGAGGACTCATCAGACCAGGCAATGTTTCTTTTCCAATCTTCTAACTGTTCCAATTTTCGATGAGGCTTGGGCAAATTGGAGCCTCAGTTTCCTATGTTCTTAGCTGAAAGGAGTGGAGCAACCCGGTGTGGTACTATCTGGCTGCTGTAGCCCATCTGCCTCAAGTTCGCCGTACGGTCGTTCAGTAGATCTCTTCTGCTACCTTTGGATGTAAACGTGTGGCTATTTGAGTCGCTGTTTGCCTTCTAACATCTAGCTCGAACCCACAGTCTGCCCGATTCTCCTTTGACCTCTGTCATCTAACAAGGCATTTCTGCCCACAGGACTGCCGCTCACTGGATGTTTTCTTTCTTTTTCCGGGACATCATACTCAGTAAACCCTAGAGATGGCGATTTGCGTGAAAATCCCAGGAATGAGCAGTTTCTGAAATACTCAGACCAAAGCCCATCTGGCACAACAACCCATGCCACGACTCAAAAAGGCAACTCAAATCACATTTCTTGTCCTCCTTCCCCATACTGATTGCTCTTTTGAACTGCAGGGAGATTGTCCTTGACCATGTCCTACCATGCCTAAATGCAGCTGGATTGCCTGCAAGTGACTGGCCTGATTAGAAATTAATTGTTAACGAGCCAGTTTGGACAGGGTTGGTATCCTAATAAAGTTTGCCGGTGAGTGTATAAAGATGGCAGGTTCAGGTTATAATATTTTAAACACACAATAATCTTTCCTTTACGATTATACCGTCAAACTACTGTCAACATGCAATGTCATTACTAAGATCCAGACAATCAGCATGGGCATTACCTGGCTAGAACACCTTTATTACTGAAGTGCATGCATGATTGACTGTTCAGTAGTGCCTCCCTACAGTATAGTACTAATCTTTACCTGGGCCAGGTTGATCTGTTCTTTAGGACACCCAGTGAGGGTATTTCCACTCTGTTTTTTTTTGGTACATTGGGTATTGTGCAAGACTCCAGACCCAGAAGAAGCTTTTGCTCTCTACATACAAGTTTACATCCTCCAGCAGCTTTTTATGACTGTATTATGTAAGAACTTCCTTAACCTGTATTATATGCCTGCTCATTTTTTTTAAATCTTCATTTTATTCTTATTTTTGTTGACATTTTGGGGCGTTGAGGAACTAATGATTACTTTTCTGTAGTGTTTCTATAACTTGGTCTAAAGTTATAATAATTTCAGTTTACATTGGTTGTTCTGAAGGGAAGACCATTACATTACAAGTCATGAGTCAGGGAAAAAGACCAGAAAAAAATAAGACCTCTTTTAACATGTTAATTTATATGTAGGTAAGAGGGGAAAGATGCTGCCAGACATTCCTGCCACGACTTATCTAGAAGGAAAAGTAGAGGTGGACAGTAAATATCTTTATTTTGGTGTTAAAGGGGAGGGGTTGTTCATGGTTGTGAAAAAAGGATCTGATAGTCAGAAGAGATAAAATTCTGAAAAAAAGTCTGACCTGTGAAGCCACTACCGTTCTAGCATCACTGCTGCTGTAGCACTCCCCACCGATCCCTGTTTAATGGTGCCATCAGGACAGAATTGTCAGTACTCCTGTCAGCGGCCATGACCAAATTAACAAAAAGGAGGCTCCTCCTATAGTGCAAGATATGAACTTGTAGTGGGGAGGCGGGTCCAGCTGATTCAGCTGTATAGGGCCCCCAAATTTCTGATAGAAACACTGTTTTTTGGACATGTGATGATAGCCAGTCACTTGCCTCAGTGGTCACCTTCCGGACATGCAGGCGGAGAGGCCATTGATTGACTGCAGTGAAGACCAATGAACATGACATCATTTGTGGAGGTGAGCGATGAAGCAAGCGGTGATCCTGGACCTTTTTTTTTTCTCTTTTTTTTATTCCTATGAACCAACAGATCCATTTTTTTTTCTGTCGTGGACAACCACTCTAGGAGCAGATATCGGAGTGTCCATACACTGTAGAATGTCAATGAATAATCCATAGTAATGATTATTATAATGCTATTGTGGGGGTTAGGGTGTGTTATGGTTGAGAATGTTTTTCTAATTATGAATTATTTCCACTTTATGCTACATATCCCTTATTCATTTTTATGTGCATGATTTTATTAAAACATATTATTGAATGTGTTTTGTGATTAACAGTCCACATTCTGATCCTTTGCAATTCTAGAATCACATTAAAGACTGTAAGTGTCAGTTGTGCTTCAGTAAAGTATTTCTTTGTATTCCACATTTATCCAACAGTGTTCATATATTCCTCCTTGTGAGCGAGAAAACCAGAAGAATTCAGACAGTGTTCTACAATGGGAGAAGTTCTGGAACAAGGAAATTGGATTCCAGCCGTTTACTTGCTATTTTAACCAGCACAGAAGGTACTCACATCATGTGCATGTAAAACCACTTTTATACAGGAGTATTGAGGTCAGTATTTTATTTCAGTTTGTCTAAGCCAAAACTAGGAGTATGTTCGAAACACAGAAGAGGTGTAAATCTTTCCATTATACTTTTTCTCTGTAGGTCCCATCCCTGGTTTTGTCTTACAAATACTGATACAAAATACTGACTAAAATACTGCAATGTGAATGGTGCCTTTGACTGTTTTCATTATCAGTAGGTTCCACCGTTCTCACAATTTAAAACTGTAAGTTGCACTTGCACTCCATTTGGTATGTATCTCTGGATCATATGAAGCCCATGTTTAAAACTATGGGTACAAGAGGATATCATTCCTCTAAAAGGATACATTCACATGGGGTGAATATGTTGTGGATTTTGTCATGGGTTTGTTGTGGATGAATTACGGATTTTACTGAAGAGTTTTCTACATTGACTTGAATGAGAGAAGACAAAATCTGCAGGAAAGGTTTATGTGCAGATTTGAGTGCAGATTTTGCCTTCTATTAATGTCAAATGATAAGCGCGTACTCCCAAAGCATGGGGGGGCGGCAGCCCGTCGGCTCCATTGATATGAAAAACTTGCGGCGCGTAATCACCACGAATAATTGACATGTCCCTTATCTCCCCGAGCATACAATATGATCGTATTGTACGCGCGGGAGTAGGAGCGGGGGTGTGGGAGCCGTAATCTGTAGTTCTCTATGAGAGCTATGGATTACCGTAATTGCAGCACGCATCTCGCTGCGTATTAAGCGCTAATGAACGGCAAAATGCACGCTGAAATTACGCCGTGTGAACATACCCTAAGGCCGTGTTCACACGGCTTATTCCCGACGGATTTGTGCGCCGTATTGAGCGCACAAATCCGCCGTGAATAAGGGGCGGGACGGGGGCAGGGCCGGAGCGCGGCGGGGGCGCCGCTCCCGGCCCCATAGACAATGCATTGTTTACGGCGCGTCCGCGCCGTAAATAATGTGCATGTCACTTTCTCCCCCCGCGGTGGATCCGCCGAGCGGGGAGGAGCGACGGATTCCACTGTTCTCAATGAGAGCAGTGGATTACGTAATTGCTGCCCGCGGATTGGCGCCGTACTAAAGCGCAAATCCGGCGCGCAGTACGGCGCCAATACGCGGCAGAATAAGCCGTGTGAACGAGGCCTAAATGTCCCATTCAGTGGCCGTTGCAGATAAGATATCACTAAACAGCAGCTATTCAAATGAATGTCAAAACATGGAAGGGCTAGGTCAAAACATGGAAGGGCTAGGTCCAACAGATCGAGAGAATGGGTATGTTCACACGGCGTATTTGCGGGTCGTATTTCGCGGCGTAATTGTGCTGCGTATGCTGAAGAGAGAAATTGAGCGCTATGATTACCTGCTGTTTTCCCCGACACACATTTCACGCCAGGAAAAGGAAGTGACATGTCACTTTTTCCTGGCGCTTATGTGGCGGGGAAAGTGAAAGTCAATGGGAGCTGGCACAGAGCATTTTAGAAACACGCGACATATAGCGGCTCGCACAGTACGTTCCGCTATACGCCAGGAATACGCCATGTAAACCCTATGGCAGTTTTCTGACTGCTGGAAATGGGTCCTAATCCACCTTTTTAATAGATGTCTTTAAAGGGTTTCTCATTATGCTTAACTTTTGACATGTCATAGGCTCATATAAGTTGCCGCTCACACGGCCTTATACACTACATCTGGGGTATCTCTTTGGGTTCCATGAGAAAAGGTTCCCCAATGGATACTGCAATGTAGCTACCCTATAGAGAACAATAGAGCAAACGTAGTTCTATATTTGGGCTGTATACGCTTTATGAGTAGGATGCAAAAATAAGATAGGATTACGTTTGCTCTGTTTATCTCTATGGGAGATTTTTTTCATTTTACCTTGATGGATACCACAGTAGTGTATAACGCCATATGAATGGCCCCTTATGGATATGTAGGGAGAGCGGAGTGTGGTCAATACAGTACATTGTGTGTAGGCAGCTCTCCAAACTGAGGTGAACAAGGCTGGCAGAAGTTGTGTAAAATGACAGAAACCCTTTTAACTCTTGTAACCACATGGTTTTCATTTTCATAAAAGACATTTGCTATCAATGGCTTGCCTAACATTCTACAGTCAGGCAAGTGTTTGATTAGGAGAACATTCTATTTGGATCCTGCTAGTGCTTACTGATACTCTGACTCAAGAGATGAGGTTTTGAATTTAGTATGTAACACTTCTGCCTTGTTTAAGTTCAGTCTAAACATATACCCCGTACAAAGTGTATTACATATCTGCAGGCTGTGTGATTTAGTTGCTGTTCCATTTCAGCTACCTAGGGGTAATTTCGTGAAGGACAATAGACAAACTGCATTGACTGCATTCCCATGCAGTCTGCAGTGATTGATTAGTGTGAGTTAAGCTGCAACGACCAAATCACTGTTCTGTCTTTACTGCAGAGCCTGAAATTACACTGCTGATGGTTTTCCAAAAGCACAGATTGTTTTATAGAAAGATAAAGTTTCTTGTTCCTTTAGAGCTTTTCCGCTACAGTGAAATTAGCTAGATAAAGTTACAGGTCCTGCAGAGGTGTCAAGTACCAGGAGTTGTGTGTGCACCTGGGCTTTTCTTTGGTTTTTCATGCACAACAAACCGCGGTCAGTTTTCGGCGGCCCCAGTACATAGAACTATATTAGAATCCACCAGAAAGTAGAACATGTTCGATATTCTGGTGGAAACCAGCGGTTAAGACTACAGCTCGGATTTTCTATTGATGTCTATGGGGCACTGGTTACAGTCAGATTTTTGCAAATTCTGAATACTGAATCTGCTTAAAATTCCAACCAAAAACCAGTGCTGTGTAGACATGGCCTTATTTTTCGCAACATATTACAGGACTAGTCACAAGGACATGCTACACATGTGCACAAAATTGTCACCCTTCCACTTCAGAAAAAAATAACCCACAGTGGTCACTGAAATAACTTGAAACTGACAAAAGTAATAATAGATTTAAATTTACAGAACATCATCAAATGAAAATCAGACATAGCTTTTGACTTCTAGTTTAAGCAAAAAAACAAAACAAAACTAATGAGACTAGCCTGGATAGAAATGATGGTCCCCTTAACTTAATATTTTGTTACAAAACCTTTTGAGGCAATCACTGCAAACACATGATTTCTGTATCTCTCTATGTGACTTCTGCACCTCTCCACAGGTATTTGTTCCACTCATAAGCAAATTTGTCTAGCTCAGGTGGGAAGGTGCCATCACCAGACAGCAGGTTTCAGCTCATTTCAATTATGTTCTCAATATTGGGATTTTTTTTTTTTTAGAATCTGGGCTCCAGAAGCCACTTCAGAGTAGTCTAATGCTGATGCTCTTAAGCCAATTGAATGTTTTTAGCTGTGTGTTTTGGGTCATTATCCTGTTGAGGGACCTATGACCTGTGATTGAGCCCAAGCTTTCTGACTGGGCAACACATTTTGCTCCAGAATGCCTTGATATCCTTGAGATTTCATTGTACCTTGCACAGATTCAAGACAACCGGTGCCAGATGCAGCAACGCTAAGTAATCTAAAAAATATGGGAATCTAGTAAGAGAACGAAGAGTGACTTTTTTAATAACTATATTTACTATTTTGCCATAGGCAAACTTAAACTCTATCAGTTCTCAGTCTATAAAGCACTAAACTTAAATTTTATTATATACAAAACACTTAACCTCTATAAACTCTTAAAAAAAACTGGATTTCTAAACTACTCAATTAGTCTCATAAATTTATCCCTTAATAATTGTGAAAAGAATAACTCCTTTTCTTGTATTCAAATCCTGGTGGAACACCACCTATTATATCAGAGAATACCCTTTATATACAGTAAAATGATTTGTGACTGCAAAAAGAAATCCCAAACATCTTACTTGGCAATCATCCCTAATCTGCTGGGCATGAAACATATAAGGTTTCCTTGTGAGACCCTCTGCAGCAGGTAACACAGTTCAAAGAGGTAGAAAATCAGTAGAAAAAAAATTAAATTTGTGATTTTCTTCCTATGGCAAAATAGTACATATAGATGCAGCAACGCAGCCCCAAAACATAACAGCTTCCTCTATGTCTCACAGTAGGTACAATGTTCTTTGCTTCATTTTTGCATCTGTGATCTAAGTGATGATGTACTTGCTAGCTGTCTCATCTGTACAAATGACATTCTCTCAGACACTTTGTGGCTTGTCAGTGTGCATTTTGACTAATTCCAACATTTCTTGTTCAAGATTGGCTTTCAAAAGAGGTTTTATCATGAGTCCATTTTGGCAAAAACAGCGATGAATGATGCAATTTGATGCTGATGTACCTTGACCCTGGAGTTCACCTCTAATCTCATTGGAAGTTGTTCTTTGCTTACCATTTGTATTATTTATGTCTTCAATTTGTCATCAGTTTTCATATTCTGTCCACGTCTAGAGAGATTAGCTACAGTGTCATTGACCTTATACTTCTGAATAATATGTTCAACCAGGGGCGTTGCTAGGGTCCTAAAATATCCGGGGCCCGGGCCCTCTGTGTCATGTTTTGCTCAGTAGTGCAGGGTTCACATGGCCCTTTTACACCACATCGAGAAACTGTGGCATGGATGTATTTTTAAGAAAATAGTGTATGTTCCTGTCAGTTATTTTCCACGTAAGTTCCAATAGATTCTTTACATCACCTCAACAGTGCAGAGTAGAATGAGAAAGCAGCCGCTGACAAATTTACTTTTTAAAACCTCTCCCCTACGTATTTACACTGTACTACCCTAAATAATAGATATACAGGTAACGAGCTACTGTTTACCCAAAGTGTATAGGCAGGCATAGTCACACTAGTATATAGGGCAGGCATTAGGTCCACACAGTATATAGGGCAGGCATTGGGTCCCACACAGTATATAGGGAAGGCATAGGTCCACACAGTATATAGGGCAGGCATAGGTCCACACTGTATATAGGGCAGGGATGGTGTCCCCACAGTATATCGGTGAGATTACGTCCACACAGTATATTGGGGGCATAGGTCCAAACAGTATATAGGGCAATTCATAGGTCCCCCATTTATATAGGGCAGGCATTAGGTCCACACAGTATATAGTGCTGGCATAGGTCCACACAGTATCTAGGGCAGGCATAGGTTCCACAAGTATATAGGAAGCCATACGTCACACCGCAGTATATTAGGGCAGGGCATAGTATAAACAGTATATGGGAAGGGCAATAGGTACCCACACAGTATTTTGGGCAGGCATAGGTCCCACAGTATATAGGCAGGCATAGGTCCACACAGTATATAGGGCAGCATAGGTCCCCACAGTATTAGGGCATGGCATAGGTCCCACACTGTATATAGGGCGAGGCCTAGGTTCCCCACAGTCTTTAGGGAGGCATAGGTACACACAGTATTATAGGGCAGGCATATGGTCCAACAGTTTATAGGGCAAGGCATTGGTCCAACAGTATATAGGGCAGGCATAGGTCCACTCAGTGAGATAGGGAGGCATAGGTCCACACAAGTAGAGTAGGGCGGCATAGAGTCCACACAGTAGATAGGGCAGGCATCGGTCCCCACAGAATACAGGCAGGCATAAGGTCCACCAGTTACAGGCAGGCATAGGTCACACAGTATATTAAGCAGGCATAGGTCACACAGTTATTAGGGCAGGCATAGTTCCACACAGATTATACAGGCAGGCTTAGGTCCCACAGTATATAAGGCAGGCAGAGGTCACACAGTATACAGGCAGGATAGGTCCAAACAGTAGTAGGGCAGGCATAGGCCCACACAGTATATAGGGGCAGCATAGGTCCAAAACATCTTGGGGCCCCGAGCCCCTTATGTCATGTTTTACTCATTTAGGGGGGGTTCCCCAGGCCCATTTTTTTATGCCACATTTGAACCTGTGTTATGTTTTTTTTAAAAGAAAACAGTGTATGTTTCCTGTCGTTTATTTTCACTTTATTTCACATAGACCTTTACATCACCTCAGCAGTGCGGGGTAGAATGAGAACCAGCGCTGACAAATTTTTTTTTTTTAAAAACCTCTAACCTACGCAGGAAACAAATACCCTAATGACAGTCTGGGGGTACCGAGAAAACTTTTACCCCGTAAAATGGGGGCCGGGCATGGGTTTCCCCAAACAGTATAAAAGGGCGGCTGGGGCCCCCACAGTTTATAGGGCGGGCATAGGTCCCCCAGAAATATAGGGGACACAGAGCTGGAAACGGGCATGTCTGACACTACCTTGTTCGTCCCTGCAAGGGAGGCATAATCTATGTACGGGTTTTCCCCTTTTTAAAGGGAATTCCTAACGGGGGGCCTGTATCCCAAACCAAAAGGGGGGGTCCCTAACTGCTTGCGGGCCTATATAAAGTGGGCCTTAACTACCTACAGCTTCCTTTAAATTTTGGGGGCACCACCTCCCAAAAGCCCTTCCCCAACTGGGGTCCACCAACCTAACTGTAAACCATCAACTTGCCTAACGGGGGCTGTTTTATTTATTTTTGGGGGCTATTTCCCTACCACCCTTGGCTAGGTCCCCAACCAACCAAACCGGGGGCGGGCCTTTTAGACTTGCCCAAAACAGGGGTCAACCTCCCTAAAATATGGCCAAACCAAATTTTACCGGGGGGGCCTTGCCCCATTTGCCACCTTTACCTAGGGCCCTTGTTTACCTCCCCCTGGTTTTTTAAATTTTGTGAGGGCAGCACCCCAAATTAGTTGTAGCTTAATCTCCAGGGGTCAGTTCTCCCCCCACCCCCAACCCTTGGGTTAATAAAACCTTTTTTAAAGTTAGGGCTTTAAAACCCCTTCCCACCCCGGGGTAAGTTTGAAACAGAGGGGGGAATAGGTAAAGAGTTTGCGGAAAAATTGAGGATTCTAAGTTTATTTGTTTTGAAATTTTTCGGGCAGCGATGAGTGGGGGGTTTGGACAAGTCATCAGGGGCGGTGTGGAAACGGATGGGAAAAAAGGGGAAAAAAAGAACAACTCAAGAAAATGAACGACTCATCAGATAGGACGTCTCTGGTTTAGCCCCGGATGTCAGGGGTTATTTTACTTCTATACTGGATCAGTGCTGTATTCACTGAAATGTGATGTAACCCAAGCTGGTGTCTGACCTCTATGTGGTCTCCATATGGTGGTGTTGTAGGTTATATCGGCGCTAGTATAGTGGCAGTGTACACTTGTCCATGATTGTAATAGTGAGGGGACACCTGACCCTGTGATGGGAGTTAGACTTTTACTTTCTTGCTGGTGATTATTTTAGAAGGTGGTGAGGTGCGTGACCAAGGGAAACGTGGAGGGGGATATTGTATGTGGGCCGGTGGGGATATGGATGGAGCTCAGGGGCGTTGCTAGGGTCCTAAAACATCTTGGGCCCGAGCCCTCTATGTCATGTTTTACTCAGTAGGGCGGGGTTCACACGGCACTTTTTATGCCACATCGTGAACTGTGTTATGTATTTTTACAGAAAACAGTGTATGTTCCTGTCAGTTTATTTTCACGTAGTTCACATAGATCCTTTACATCACCTCAGCAGTGCAGGGTAGAATGAGAATCAGCGCTGACAAATTTACTTTTTCAAAACCTCTAACCTACGCATGAAACTAATACCCCTAAATGACAGTCATACAGGTACCGAGTACTGTACCCACAGTATATAGGGCAGGCATAGGTCCCCACAGTATATAGGGCAGGCATAGGTCCCCACAGTATATAGGGCAGGCATAGGTCCCACAGTTTTATTAGGGCAGGCATAGGTCCCACAGTATAGAGGGGGAGGCAAAGGTCCCAACAGTATATAGGGCAGGCATAGGTCCCAACAGTATACAGGGCAGACATAGGTCCCCACAGTATATAGGGCAGGCATCGGTCCCCACAGTATATGGGGCAGGCATCGGTCCACACAGTATATGGGGCAGGCATAGGTCCCCCACAGAAGAGGCAGGCATAGGTCCCCACAGTATAGAGGGCAGGCAAAAGGTCCCCACAGTTAAGGGGCGCTAGGTCCCCACAGAAAAGAGGGCAGGCATAGGTCCCCAAGTATAGAGGCAGGCATAGGTTTCCCCCACAGTATAGAGGCAGGCATAGGTCCCCACAGTATAGAGGGCAGGCCATAGGTCCCCACAGATAGAGGGCAGGCAAGGGCCCCCAGTATAGAGGGCAGGGATAGGTCCCCACAGTATAGAGGGCAGGCATAGGTCCCAAGTATTTGAGGGCAGGCATAAAGGGCCCCACAGTATTGAGGGCAGGCATAGGGCCCCACAGTATAGAGGCAGGAATTTGGTCCCACAGTATAGAGGGCAGGCATAGGTCCCCACAGGATAGAGGGCCGGCATAGGTCCCCACAGGATAGAGGGCAGGCATAGGTCCCCACAGGATAGAGGGCAGGCATAGGTCCCCACAGGATAGAGGGCAGGCATAGGTCCCCACAGGATAGAGGGCAGGCATAGGTCCCCACAGGATAGAGGGCAGGCATAGGTCCCCACAGGATAGAGGGCAGGCATAGGTCAGAGCTGACAATCAAACATGTCAGTAGATGTATTTAAGCTTGAGCCTAGCCTGCCCAGCCCCAGCTTAACTATAAATACCTATTGGCGGCTGCTCTGCTTTTCTCTGCACGGGGCCGCGGGCACTCACTGGGTAGGAGAAGGAGGAGGAGCATGCAGGGGCCGGCTCCCCTGGTCTTACTGAAGCGTGATCGGCGCCTTTCTCCCCCCTGACCCTGCGCAGCACACAGCAACATACAGGAGGTGCCGGCGGCGGCAGCGGAGTTAGTGAGCAGTGAAAAGTAGTGTCTGGCGCCGCATCTGCTGTGAACAATAATGCGGCGCCACGCTACTTTGATGATGCGAGGGCTGGCTGGGGACTTAAACATTCGGGGCTACAGACATTTCATTCGGGGCACAAGCCCCGAATGAAACCGCCTAGCGACGCCCCTGATGGAGCTACTTAGCCGTGTGTCTATTATATGTGAGACAGACAGATGTGTGAGACAGACAGACATCTGTGTGACTCTCTTGGTATTGTACTACAAAATACAGGTTTTTTTTTTTGCACATTGTATTATGTGGTAAAATGGGCGCATTTATGTCCTATAGGCCGTTTTTTTTGCTGGGGGCGATCAGGTTGCTAGGGGTGGTGTTTACAGGGGGGAGGGGGGGCAGGTGCTTCAGCTGTATGGGGCCCTGAAATTTCTGTCAATATTCATGAATTTCTAGGTAGAATAAGAGCACAGTGCAGAATTCTGGAAAAATATTCTCTGGAACTATTGTTTTACAGAGAATAGAAATATTTATTAAAATAGACATGTCTGGAGAGGTCTTTCTTAACATAAAAAACTCAGAGGACCTTTGGTCGCTTCTGCTCCTGCTATACCTTGCTTTATGTGGATCTAGGTTTCTGTACCTGTAAAGATTTCTACCCAAGTTCTTGGGGCAGACATGCTATGGCAATTGCACCAGACATCTGCAACTGGTTTACAAGCCCGCACCACATTTATTGTGCCTTTTAGGAGCTTTTTGAAAAGCTGTGTGCCTCACTCAATACAGGCGCCGCGACTAATCTGAAGGGGCTTGGTTTAATCACAAACATCATGTTCCAAAATTTTGGTGCAATTATTTGCGTAAGCGAAGCCAACAAATCAGTGATGAAAGTTGGACAACAATGTCTAAAGATTTACCAAATTTATCATGCAGCATGAGCCACTGTGGGCCTCATGTATGAAAACTAATTTTGTTTCACATCGCAACCAAATATGCTCAGGAAAAATGAGAGGGGCACTCTGATTGGTTGCTATGGGCACACAAGTGAATTTTAG
This sequence comes from Phyllomedusa bahiana, assembly GCA_025379985.1. Classification (NCBI taxonomy): domain Eukaryota; kingdom Metazoa; phylum Chordata; class Amphibia; order Anura; family Hylidae; genus Phyllomedusa; species Phyllomedusa bahiana. The sequence continues at coordinate 24,485 of JAODAL010003601.1, forward strand.
ACCTAGACATTTTTCATACATGTGGCCCTAAGTTCACATTGGATGCTGCTTCAAAATATGATTGAAATCCACAACCTATTGTTTTAAATGGAAAACAAGTGTGTCAGTGCAAACAATGCTGATCTTCCCAATACTGGGGAAAAAAAATAAAAAAAGATGTGACATATCACTTAATGTGGATTCAGTGGTAAATCAACACTGAATCTTTCCATAGAAGATCCACACTTAAAATCTGCCTCCAAATTCAGCATCAAATCCACATCTAAAAACTTCCCCAATTTGGTGTGGATTTTAGAGGCAGATTCTGTGCTAAATATGTTGGTTCTTTGGGAAGCAAAGAGAGACGTATTGTGGAGGGTGATGAGGAGAAAGCAAATCTACTTTTACTTTCCTGCGTTCACAAGGGCAAATTATATTTCTGTTGATATGCAGAGAGATGTGGAAAATTTTACCTTAAAAGTTCAGTTCCTCTAAGTTTAAATTGGACAAAACAACAGGTCCTGATGGCAGTGTCGGACTGGGGTGTCTAGGGCCCACAGGTGAAGTTGATTCTAGGGGCCCCTCAGTTGAGCTGCTTCTGGGCCCACCAGTGGAGTTTTTTTTAGGAGCTCACCCTACAGCTACTGTCAATGACTGTACATACCTTCTATACTCTGCATTTTGCTTTTTTCCTCTCTTTCTCTCTTTTTTTTCTGCCTCTTGTAAGGATGTATATGCAGGACTGCCATGCTCAGGGGCCCAACCAGGAATTTCGCGAGCCTGCCTGTTGGTATACCACCTCTATGTTCTAAGGGAATTAAAAAGACTCTTTCATCAAAAGGGGTATTTTTGTTTAAATAATTATGCTCCTGTGTAAAAAAGGGGCACGATTGCACATAAGAACATCATTCTCCCATTGTACAAATCCATGGTCAGACCACACATCGAATATTGTGTACAGTTTTGGGCACCAGTGCACAAGAAAGACCATGTAAAGCTTGAACAGGTTCATAGGTGAGCAACGATAGTAATAACCAGAAGGATAAGCAAGATTAGGGTTGTTTAGTTTAGAGAAAAGATGGCTTTCGCTGGTACAAAATAAATATGTATAAAACTATCCAGGGTCAATATAGAGATCTTGCTCACGATTTATTTAAGCCAAGGATCTATAACAAAAGGGTATGCTCTATGCCTGCAGCAGGCCTGCACAACACGCAGCTAAATGAGTTGGGGATTCTGGAATCCCTGCCCCAAAATTGGCTTCCTCAATCAATTTGGGGGCGTTACTGGGCAGATAGGGGACTGTCCCAGATGGTCCAGGTTCTGTCCAAGGCAGTTTTAGCCCCCATTGCCTGCCAAGTAGTCTAGAGGAAAGATGGTTTATACACAAGCATTGAAGGGGATTTTTTACTGTTAGAGAAGTATGACTGAAACACTGCTAAAGAAACTGGTCATTGCAAACTCATTTAAAGAGTTCAAGGTTCTGGGTGCATTTCTAGCATGCAATAATATAACCAGGTACAAATACCAAAATTCTGGAATAAACATTTACCTATGTGAAGAGATTAGTAGTCTTTTTTTTTTTTTCTAGATATAATTCTCTAAGATTTATTCACTTTTTTTTTCTTAAAGGAAATGTATTGTTTGCTTTGCAAAAATTCATAATAGAAGAACCTCATGTTTGGCTGGATACATTGCAGACATGGGAACATTTTCAGGAGCAGTTAACAAAGCAAGGAATTTCCCACAGACAAGGAAAAGTTTTGAAGAGAAAGTTGGATAATGATTCAGCTGAGTCTAAGCCAAACACATGCAAAGAAGAAACTTTAGTAGATGAAGCGCACTTAAACAATCGAGGACAGACGCCCTTAGAACATATCGCTTCATTTCTACCTCCGAAACTACCCGATGAAGAACAGGCACGTCAACTTTTTGAAGATAAAATTTCAGAACCTGTCACTTTTAGAGTTTCTTGTCGATGTTCTGGTGTGTATACAAAGACAATGACTGCACAGGTAATGTTTTATATATTCTGGTAACATATACCCAGCCCATGTCTACCTGTCATATAGATCAAGCCTTGTTTTCTAAAGGGGTAGTCTATTTTTAATAATCCTTTGGTGTTAGAAGAGTCTAATTACCCCTTATCGGGGTGATTATCCCAATTTTACTGGAAGGGAAGGACTAGTTAGTTACATAGGGGTATTAATAAGGATATTTTAAGATTATTGAATATCATAGATTATATTTGTCAACATTAAAAGTTAGGTTTTTTTAAAATTTCCCACGCCACATTTCTATGTATTTATTGGTTCCTAAAATGGGCTGGTCATAAAACCTCCCTGTTGTTGTGACTTTGAGTGTACTCAACACGGGATCCTCACTATTAACCATTTGGGGTGATTTCATTGCCAGGGATTTTTGGGGGGGTTTTATCTACTTTAAAACTGTCATTGTATTTGTTTTTTTTTGTTTTTTTTTTATTAAACCAAAGCCAGAAGCTGACCCAAAACAAATGGGAAATATAACAATTAATGAAAATGGGAAATACTATGCGTCTCCTTCTTGCTGGATCTCCTCCTAGCTCTTCTTAATGTGTCAGAGGTACACTTAACCCACTTCCACTTACATTTTTGTCTTAATAAAACTTAGAAATTAATAAAAATATAAATTTTGTCTTAATAAAACTTAAAGGGGTTATTTTACTACAATATATTGATCGCTAGGATATAACATCAATGTATGTAGTTCCAAAAACGCCAATGAAATATAGCAAATTTGCTATTGGAAGGCAGTATCAATAAAACATAACTTTTATTGTACAAAATTAAAAAAGAATAGTAATATTCTACATATATACTCAGAACCATGCAGAGATTACAATAACTGATGTTCAGAAAGAATGTCCCAATATCTGATGGCACCAATTACAGGGCAATGATAAACAATAATTTGCAAAAGAGAGAGAAATTACCCGGTCTGGCATTCTGTGGTGGAGCTCCTGAGGGAGATAGGGAATAGGCAACAAACGGAATCTCTCTCTGATATCAACCTATCAACCTATTCAGGGAACTATCGTGACACCTATCTCCCAATATACGGAGACCTCACCCTGATAAGGGCGACCCTGTCAGGAACCCTACTCAATCTTACCCCTATAATGCCCTAACAAAAATAATAATAATATCCCAACATGTTTCCACGCTTACCTACTCTTCATCAGGGGACCTTAGTGGGTAGTGTAAAATAGTGGGTAGCAAAATAGTGACAAGAGGGCTAGAGTAAATAATTTAGTAACAATAAACAAACAGTCATACCATTACTTAGATTAATTCTTACCTCAATAAAGGCATATGGAAATAGATTGAAAGACTAAGAGAAAGAAGCAGAGCATGGACATATGGTTTTGCAAAATCCATTAAAGACAAAATTTTGTGCTTACCACTCCCTCTGAATTAATCCTTAGCTCGAGTTGTTGTAATCTGGAGAGTGCCTTAGCTGTGAACCTTGCAGCTCCAAGTAAGTCCCATTCAAAAGTATTTGTGGTGGGCACCTGTGATCAAGGGCTATGTTGTCCTGAAACGTTTAATATGATTCAATAAATATGGATATTTTTATGGAGCAGGTGCCAACTGCAAATCCTTTTGAAATGAGCATATGGTTACTTGTTCATAGCTGCGGCAATGGTGTGCTGTCCGTTTGTGATGAATCACAGACTGGTTTAGGTAGACAGCGATGCGTGCCAACGCTCCACCGATAGTGATGTGGCGGAAGTGACTTGTACAGCATGAAACAGAGAGCTTGGAAAGCAAGCTCTCCTGTTACCCAGGAGGTGCTAGTTACACCCCATAGGCATGGAAAATGGTCCGATATCACTGCTGCACTGTTAGGCTATTCAAACCATTATTTCAGGGCGTATTTACAGACGTATTTATGTCCGCAAATATGTTCCGAAATACGTTTCAAATAATGAACAGTTAGATTAGCATTGATTCCAATGTAAAATACGCCTCATCGTTCACACGAGGCGTATTTTCGACGTATTTGCGTATTTTCGACAAGTCCCTTGTCACTTATTGAGGCGTATTTCGCAACGTAAATCCCCATAGTAAAGAGTGGGGATTGTATTTACGACGCGGAATACGTGCCACACTTTGTGACACATATTTGAAACGTATTTCGGGACGTATTTGTGGACGTAAATACATCCGTAAATACGCCCCGAAATAAGCCGTGTGAACATAGCCTTAGAGGCAGCACTGACAAGCGGGCATAACACATAAACATGTGCATGAATGGTAAAGCGTAGCCGAACCCATTGTGAATGGGGTAGACTTAACCCGTTCTAACTGGTGACAATATAGTTATTAAGCTAGACATAAAGATATATCATGTTAACCAAATAAATGCTGTAAATTTGAATGATGCAAAAGACAATCAATTGCATAACGTTAAAATTAAAGGGATCATTAATATCGAATACATGATCCTGTATTTAGTATCAGAGCAAGATAATTGGGTAAGAAAGTAAGAAATAAAATTTTCATGTATAATATATCTATACAGATATGTGTGTGTATATACATATACTATCGCCAAAAACAACCATTGGAGCAGATCGGCATCAGAAGAAGATTCCTGACTATTGTAGCTAAAAAGTGATTAGAAACCAAGGCACATATTATAGTAGGATAGAACATTGTGAATGATGACTCAAAGTTACTCGTTTAGATAGATATGGGTATAGTTGGAATCCATAACAGCCCCATTGGTGAAATCATATAGTTATGCACCGAGGCACATTTAGGGCTTGTCCTCACGGCACAGGTTCATTGTCCTTTTTTAAGATGGTTTGCGGTTTTACAAACCGTCTGAAAACCAACAGGAAACGCTCCCCCATAGACTTCAATAGAAAATCTGTTCAGCAGTCCCCACTGCACTGATTTGCCGCCAGATGGTTTTTTACACCACCGCTGTAACGAAAAACTTAAAACATGTTCATTCTTCCTTCCGGTTTTTGGTTCATGGAACATGAACATGTGGATGCGAAGATGGGACGGCTTGAATCCGCACACCACATACAAAAGCGGACTGGTATTTGGTCTGTGCCATGTAAACGCACCCTTAATTGCGTGAAATTCGTTCCTTGTGACCACATGCACTAATTATACAAGAAACTGGTAAAATTGAGTTGTTCATTCAGGCCATCAAGATGCATTGTACGCAAGGTATTAATATAAACTGTTTCTCTACGAAGTAAACTATTTTCAAAGTTTCCTTTCCTAGGGTGTGGATGTATCAAATCAATGCCTATAAAAGCAAGATTTTTATTCTCTCTATTATGATCAGCCCAGATACCGTATATACTCAAGTATAAGCCGAGTTTTTCAGCACTAAAAATGTGCTGAAAAATCCCTCCTCGGCTTATACTCGAGTCACTATCGGCACTCGGGCGCTGCGAGGGCCCGGGCGCTGGCAGGGACACTTCAGTTATACACAACTCGTCAGGGAACGCATATAACTGGAGGCCGAGTCAGCTGCCAGCGTCCAGGCACTGTCGATAATCTCTTCCCCTGTATGCCGTCGCAAGCAGACTTGCGGCCATTCGGAGTTTCCGGCACAGGCAGAGTGTGTCATCACGCTGCGTGCGCAGCTTGATGACTTCGCACTGCCTGTGCCCCAAGACTGAGGAGAGCGCGCGGGAGGCCAGACAGCGAGGGACGAGGTAAGTGGTTTTTTTTTTGTTTTCTTTTTTAAACCCTGCCTATACCGACATATACGTGCCAATACCCTGTCTATACCTGCCTATAGAGACATATACCTGCCTATACCCTGTCTATACCTGCCTATAGAGACCTATACCTGCCTATACCCTGCCTATAGACATATACCGGCCTATACCTGCCTATAGACATATACCTGCCTATACCTGCCTATAGAGACATACTACCTGCCTATAGAGACATAAACCTGCCTATACCCTGCCTATAACCTACCTATAGAGACATATACCTGTCTATACCCTGGCTATAGAGACATATACCTGCCTATACCCTGCCTATACCTGCCTATAGAGACATATACCTGCCTATACCCTGCCTATAGACAAATACCTGCCAATACCTGCCTATAGAGACATAAAGCTGCCTATACCCTGCCTATAGAGACATAAACCTGCCTATACCCTGCCTATAACCTACCTATAGAACAATAAACCCGTCTAAACCCCGGCTTTTAGAACATAACCTGCCTATACCCTGCCTATAGAGACATTAACCTGCCTATACAAATGCCTATAACCTACCATAGAACATAAACTGTTTCTAATACCCTCCTATAGAGACCTAACCGCTATACCCTGCCTATAGAGACCTATACCTGCCTATACCCTGCCTATAGAGACATTTACCTGCCTATACCCTGTCTATACCCTGCATATAGAGACACATAACTGCCTATACCCTTCCTATAGAGACATATACCCTTACTATATAGACATATACCTGCCTATACCTGCCTATAGACACATACCTGCCTATACCCTGCCTATAGAGACACATACCTGCCTATACCCTGCCTAATACCTGCTATAAGACATAAACCTGCCATAACCCTGCCTATACCTCCTATAGAACAATAACCTGCCTATACACTGCCTATAAACCCCCCTATAGAGACATATAACGTCCTACACCCTGCCTATAGAGACCTATAACTGCTATACCCTGCCTAAGAGACTATACCTGTCTATACCCGCCTAAGAGGACCTATACCTGCCTAACCCGCCTAAGAGACCCTATACCTGCCTATACCCTGCCTATAGAGACATTTACCTGCCTATACCCTTTCTATACCCTTCATATAGAGACACATACCTGGGCCAACCTTGCCTATAAGACCACATAACCGCCTGTACCCTAGATAACTGAGATCGCGAAGTTTTCGAAAAAAATTTGATTCGGTGTCTTCGCCGAATTTTCCTGACAAAATTTTTTTCGGTCCGAATTCTTTTTGTGACGAATCCCGTTAAAAAAAAAAAGCATTTCCCCGGCTGCCCAAGCCGCGGGGCTTAGAACGTTGTGCCATGCTTAAATACAAGGAGCTTTGGGTTTTGGGCTTTATACAATGTTGTGTTTTAGTATACAAACCCAAGACGCCACCGCTCTTAGAATCGCTTCACAAAAATTCCCTGGCACTTAAGAGGGCAAACTGACCAAAAAACTCATGCGGGAATGTACCTATAAAGCCCAGGGGCACCCGAAAGTTTAAAAAAAAAACAACTAGGGCTAGGTAAACAGAGTGTGGGAGCATGGCACACCCACAGCACACATGAGGCCCAAGAAAAAAAAAGGGGGCACAATGACATTCTGGGGGTTTGGCAAAAACAGGAGTGGGCCCACAGAGGGGCCCAAAAAGACAGGGGGTGGAGTTGACGGCAGCAGCAGCATGAGGGTCAACAGAGGCACAATGAAAAAAAGTGTGGGGGGGCACGGCGGGCAGCCACAGCAGCAAAAGAGGCAGACAGTGAAACAATAAAACTTCTGGAGGTAGCAAAAACAGGAGTACCACAGAGTGGCAAAAGACAGAGAGTGGGGGTTTGAGGGAGCAGCAGCAAAGGTCAGACAGAGGCAAAAAGACACAGTGTGGAGGGAAAGGGCACAGCCCCAACAGCAGAAATGGGGTTTCCAAAACAGTGGCAAAATGACATTCGGGAGGTGGCAAAAACGGGAAGTGGGCCACAGAGGGCACAGTAAACACAGTTGGGGGGCCCCGGGCAACTGCCACAGAAATGCAGCAGCATGGGGTCAGGGAAAGTGGCACAATGACAAGTGTGGGGGTTTGGGGTGGCAATACCAGTCCCGGGGTAAAAAATTGGTTTGGTGGCAGATGGAGAAATGGCAGCAATTTTGGGGCATCAGGCGGGGGGGAAACCCAGAATAGTGGCTGAGGCAGGTAGTTTGAACCCAACTCTTTTTCTCACATTTTTGGGTGGGGCTTTAAAGGCGTTGTAGCGACGTTTAAAGGGAATTTGGTGTTGGAAAATCCGGCCGATCCCCCGCCGGGTTTTCATTTTGAAAAAGACCCAGTCGTTCCAAAAATTTCCCCTTGGCCCAAGGGGGTTCTTTTGGGGAAAACGAGGGGCCCCCGCCGCACTGAACCCCCCGTTTTTGATGCCACACTACTGCCGGGCAGGACAGCTTTTTTCCCACTGCAAAACCCCCGGCAAGTTTTTCCCGGGCCCCACATCCAGTTTTTTTCTCCCAAAATAAAAAAAATCCCGGGTCTTCTAACCCGGGGTGGCGGGTGGGTGTCCAATAGGCCCCCACCTTTTTTGGTTTAGGTCTGCCCCAATCCTTCTGCTGTGGGGACTGCCCTCCTAACTAGGCGGGGAAGGAAGGGTGCTCATCATGACTCCAGACTTAGGTGCGCTGATGGAGCTGGGACTGCTCCTACCCCCCCACCCCTTTCCCCCCCAGCCCCCGGGCAGTAGTAAAGTGACGCGAAAAACCCCCCGGTCCCGGGCCGTCAAAAGGGGGAACCCATCCGCAAAATAGGGGAGTGGCCAAATGAAATACGGAGGTTTTCCCCATAGTATTTGAGTTTGTCCTCCCTCTCAGCACTGGGAAAAAGGCTCCCAAATTTTGGGGCCCGGGAGCGAGGGTCCAATTGGGTGGGGGAGCCCCGAAAATCATCCCCCTGCCGGATGGTGGGCTATTCGGCCGTCACTAGGGCCCGGCAAATCAGCATGCTGGGGGGGCATCTGCACAAGTGACTCCGGGGGGCTTTTCCCGCCTCCATCTCCACTGTTTTACTTCCAAAGGTCTTGCGGTCACTGCCCATCCCCCATCTACCTCCTCCAGCTGCTCCTGCTCCCCCTCTCTTGTCACCTGGGTAAAAAAACCACTCATTTTACCAACAATGCTTCTGCTCCAATGTCCCCCCCTCCTCCTCCAAATTTTAAGGGCCCCACCGGACTCTTTGGCCGGGGAGATTGTTCCCCACGCTCCCGTCCCCTGCCCAGACAGAATTTTTTTTTAGCCTCTGTTTTTCCCGGCAGGGAAACATGGGAAAAAAAGTTATTCATCCCGGGGTCCGGCGACTGAAAATAACGTTGCCTCCCCTTTAAAGGCCTCACAAACTGCAGGGTTTACCATGACGCCACTGGCGACAAACAAAAATTCACAGGGATAAAATCCTGTCCCCCCCTGGGTCATCAAAAAATCGTTAATGGCCTTTCTCTGTTCATACAGTCGGTTTCCAAAAAGTGCAGGCTGGAATTCCAACGGATGGAAACATTGCATATCAGAGTGTGTTGGGGGGGGCTGTTTTTGGGTGCTTTCAACTCGAGGAGGGTGGGTTTCCCCGGGTTTGTAGGAATGGATGAAGGCATTTTACCCGTTTCCGGCCATTTTTTTAGAAATCCTTTTGAAAAAACGGTGGGAAAACCCCTTTAGGAACCCTTTTTCACCAAAACCCAAAAGAACACATTTCGCCATGCAGGCCGGGGATGGACCATCCCTCCCGGTTTCAAACGGGGAAAAACATGTTTTTCCCTTCCCCAAAGTCCGCACCATGGGGTTTCCCATTTGGGAGTTGGCGCGGGGAAAGCCCAACATCCCATTTTTTGCTGGGAAAAGGGGCCCCGGAGGGAGTTCCTCCCCGTGTGACTTCGTTTCGTTGTGCCCCACACATGTGGGATGGTTTGGGGCAGTACTTTTAGGGGGCAGGGGATAAAGGGTGGTGGTAGGGGGAAAGGGGCGGACATTGGCGCAGGGGGGCCCGGGGAAATTTGACAAAGGGGAGAGAAAGCGGCGTCTCCTGTCCAAGTTTTCATGTGCCTGGGGGAGGGAAACACATTAAACAAAACCCCGTGGCCGTAAAGGACATGACTTGGGCCCCCCGACCGTGTTTTTACAGGGTCCAGACGTCCGCCGGGTGGGGGGCCCTGGGACCTTTTGGGAAAAAAACCGGGTAAGCCAAGGGCTGGCCCACCTTCTGTTTTAATATTTATGAAATGCTGGGACTGCCCTTTTGAAAATAAATTACGGGGTTGGGAACGCTCCCCTCCGGCTCGGACAAGCCCTTTGTTCTCTGAACCGGGGCAGAGTCCAAAACCCTTTGGAAAGGGAGGGACTGGGAGTACCAACAACTTTCAGATTTACCGGGCACCTTTTTTTCACCTTTGGAAAAGGTTGGAACCCCATACTGTTTCTCTTTTGCAATCACCTCGCTGAAAAGACTGCTGGCCCATTTAGTAGCGAGGGGGGCAGGGGCATCTGGACCGGGGAGATGGGTCAAAGAGAAACGGCCCCTTTTGCAGGTTGGGTTGGAAACCTTGAAATGGCTGCAATGGGCACTGGGCGGGGTTGCTGGGCCAAGGGGGCAGGATGGAAACCCCCAAAAAACTGAGGGCCCCGTTTTTTTTCCCAGGCCACCGGGATTTTTGGTTTACGCGGGCCCCCGTTTTTTTAAAAAACCAAGGCCTGGTGTCAATGTTACCCCCCCTCCACGGGTTTTACTTTCTGGCCCAAAGATTCTAAATTAAAACCCCCCTTTTTGCTCCTCCGGGGTCCCTTTGCAAAAAAACCCCCAAAAAACCGCCGAGTATCCAAATTTTAAACCGCCAACCCCTCCCCCAAATGAGTGACTAAACCCACCCCCTGAATTCCCCTGAGGGGCCCCTGTCCGCTACTTTTCTTTGGGGCCCCGCGAACGGGGTTTTTTACCCCGGGCCGTTGGGTCCCGACCTCAACACCCTGCTTTCCCCCGACTCACGGGGCCAAAACAACCCCCCTTCTGGCCCGTCGCCGCTGCCTGACCCTAAAAACTGACGCCCTCTTTTCCTACGATGATGAAAACCCTTGGGTTCACCCCCGGGCTTTTCCCCAATGGGGTCCGGTACATCATCATCGATTTTTTTTTTAATCTTCCCCTGCTTTTCCTCAATCACCAGTCCCATTGGGATGCAAAAGGGGGTTTACCCCTCAACAACATGACCCCCCATGCCCCTCTCCATATCTATACTTTGGGCCCCCCTACTGCAAAGAAGCAGGGGGGTTGGCCCCAAATTTTTTTCGGGTGGCCCAAAAGCTTTTTTTTCTGAGGGCCCCCCAAATTTTCATAAACCCGCTATATAGTGGCCCCTCCAGCCCAGACCACAAAAGTAATCCCCTGGGTGAGGGGAAACCGGGTGGGCAAAAGGCGGGTTGAGGCAGGTGAGGGCCGCTGACCCACTCCTGGGGCCCTTTGGCCCCAAATAAGGGGTTTGTCTGACCTTTCCCCCCCGACTCATTTGGTGGGGGTTTTCCCAAAGTCCCTCCGGGGGAAAGGGTGACCAGTCAACCCAATCAAAAAACCCAAATTTTTTTGCTGAACAACACACGGGGCCCCCAAAATGCCCGCGGAAGTTTTTGGGCCTCACCGAGTGAAACCCCCGCTTGCACACTCCCCTTGCCGTGCTGCCCCCGGGGCCTGCCCAGGGAATGTTTGGTGCCCACTGCCACTCCCCAAGGGGAAGAGCCTGCCCCCCTCTCTTGTCTAACATACTGTTTGTCCAAAAATTTTTTGATGAAATATCTGTTTAAGATAAAAAAACACCAAACCCCTTTTTTTGACTCCAAATTTAACCCACAAAAAAGCTTTTTGGGAACCCTGGGGAAAAAAATTGCCTCCAAAAAATTGGGGAAAAAAAATTGACTTGTATGTGGGCCGTTTAAAAACCCCTGGGGTATTTTACTGAAAATAAAAGCACCCAAACGGGTTTAATTTAACCTTTTTGGTTTTTGAAAATTAAAAACTAAAAAGCAAAATGCTTTTTTTTGGGAGTGAAAAAGAACGTTTTTTTTTATGACCACAACAGCAAAACAACCGCTTTAAATTAACCCCAGGGTGAAATTGCGCAAAAGAAATTAAACAACCAAAAAATTAAAATGGGATTTTTGGGTTTTAAAAAACACTGTTTTTTTTTAAATGAATTTTCCCCAACAAGGGAAAAGGGTTAATAAACCCCTTTGGGTATTCAATTGCCCGTGAAAAAGAAAAGGCCCTTAAAAAGTATATGCAAACTGATTGGACGCCAAAACGGGGCTTCACTTCCAATACCCCCCCAAATTTAGAATTAAACTAAGAGAAGGGAGTTCTGAGACAAGCTGTGACACCCCCCCCAAAAAAAAACGCTGATAAAAAAAATGAGTTTCCTTTTGTTAAAAAAACTACCCCTAAAACAGGGCCCCGGGGAGCACCCCTTTCCCCACTCAGTACAGTAAACGTATGAGGGTCTTTATGGGCGGGGTACCCCCAAAATTTATAGGGGCGGTGACGTCACAGAATCCCGCCAAAAACTCTGATTGGCTTCATCTCTGCACATGTCATTCAGGCTATGCCCTTCTTCCTCCCAGAGTTCTTTGCCCCATGTAACGCCATATGCTCGCAGCCATTTTATCAATCAAAAGCACGCTTTGTTCCCGAGAAGTACCCCAAACTTTGACTTCGTTCAGAACCGAAGTTTTCCTGAAATTCTAAACGAAGTCCACTTCGTTAGAATCAATTCGCCCATCTCTACCTATAACCTGCCTATGGGGGACATATGCCTGCCTAAAACCTTCCTATGAGGGACATATGCCTGCCTAAAACCAACCTATGAGGGACATATACCTGCCTATAACCTGCCTATGGGGAACATATGCCTGCCTAAAACCTTCCTATGAGGGACATATGCCTGCCTAAAACCTGCCTATGAGGGACATATATCTGCCTATAACCTGCCTATGGGGGATATATGCCTGCCTATACAGGACATATACCTTCCTATGGGTGACATATACCTGCCTATAAAATGCCTATGTATGACCTATACCTACCTATAACTGCCTATGGGGGACATTAAACTGCCTATACCTGCCTATGTAGGACATATACCTGCCTCTACATACCTATGGGGTACATTAAACTGCCTATACCTGTCTAATAAGTTTTCCCGTTTTATTGTGGCAAAAGTAGGTGCCTCGGCTTATATTCGGGTCGGTTTATACTCGAGTATATACGGTATGTCTTGCCACTGGTGTATCTCTCTTGTTGTGCCAAGATGTTCTCCAATGCTCCTGCAAAACTCTCAACTCGTTTTGCCCACATATTCTTGTTCACCATGGCATCCGATTCTCTAGATAATTCCTACTGATCTGCAATTTATGAATTGTTTGATGGTAAACATCTGTCCCGTCAATCGATTTTTGAATGTTTTTCCAATCTCTATTGGCGAACAGCCATTGCAACCACTACATGTAAAATACCCTAAGGGTTGTCTCCCTATCAATGTGTCACTTTTTGGTGTTGGTGTGTAGTTGCTATGTACCAGTCTATAGCGCAAGCTCCATCCCCATATAAAGGTAAGGGAGGGAGCAGGCCCTACCCATTCCTTGATATCTACAGTTGAAACCAGAAGTTAACATAATGCTGTATAAAAAGACACATTTGCCTGTTTTTCTCTATCTGACATGAAATTAGAATAAACCTTACCAGTTTTATGCCAAATAGGATTATCTAAATTATTTATATTTGCCAGATACCAGAATAATGAAATAGAGAGAATTTTTAAGGCATTTTTATTACTTTCTGCAAAGTCAAAAGTTTACCTACATTTAATTAGTATTTCGTAGCATTGCCCTTAAACTGTATGACCTGGGTCAAACGTTTTGGATATCCTTCCACAAGCTTCTCACAATAGTTGTTAGAATTTTTGGCCCATTCCTCCTAACTGGTGTAACTGAGCCATGTCTGTAGGGCGCCATGCTCACACCTGCCTTTTCAGCTTTGCCCATAAATCTTTAGTAGGATTGAGATCAGGGCTTTGTGATGGCGACTCCAAAACATTGCTTATCCTTAAGCTACTTTGTAACCAGTATGTAAATATAAGTCTTTGTAAGGGATAAATGGCACTCACCGGTAAACGCCCATCAGTTGCACCTGAGACTCCTCGTTGTTTCACACTGGTTTGTAGCGCACGGCTCCCTGGCTTCCAACCACAAGCCTCTTAGACAAGAGTTAAGCGAAAAAAATTTCACTGAATGGGACCAGCGCTTCCAGGTAAAAAGAGTGCAAAAATTTATTGAGTGCTTACATAACCACACACATATAGGTACAAAAATAAATGGTTAAAATCCAACGCGTTTCTGGTGCTGCATCGCACCCTTGTTCACGGCAACATTACTTTGCCTGACAGGTGTACTTAAATAGTAAAGTAGGAGGTACAAGTAAGTTACATCATTTCCTGTTCAGACATTTAAGACATACATCTAAAATACATCTAAAACATATATTAGCTTCCTATGGTAGAGAAATAATCATAAATAGTACAGAAAAAACTAGCTTAGCTGTGTCTAGATTAATATATATACGCCAGGTCATTCCTGAAGTTTAGACCGGACGGCGTCCGTGTGTCTAACTTATATATCCAATGCGCTTCGCGCATGCGTACAGCACGCTCCCAGTCGCCGCCTCTTTTGGGATTATACACTTTTTCCAATGCATCTCAGTGGAAGACATATAATGAACCATTATGTTATTCTATGAAATGTTTCGTGACTCCCGAATGGTGTGTGTGACCTTTTGCTATGTGTGCTATATGTTCAGACACACGTGTTTTGAATTTTCGAATCGTACTACCAATGTATTTTTTATTGCAGGTAGTACATTGTATTTTGTACACACGATGGTCAGAAGATGGTCATCAACTGCGATTCTGACCATCTTGTGTACAATATACAATGTACTACCTGCAATAAAAAATACATTGGTAGTACGATTCGAAAATTCAAAACACGTGTGTCTGAACATATAGCACACATAGCAAAAGGTCACACTTACCATTCGGGAGTCACGAAACATTTCATAGAAGAACATAATGGTTCATTAGATGGCTTCCACTGTTATGCATTGGAAAAAGTGTATAAGCCCAAAAGTGGCGGCGACTGGGAGCGTGCTGTACGCATGCGCGAAGCGCATTGGATATATAAGTTAGAGACACGGACGCCGTCCGGTCTAAACTTCAGGAATGACCTGGCGTATATATTAATCTAGACACAGCTAAGCTAGTTTTTTCTGTACTATTTATGATTAATTTCTTACCATAGGAAGCTAATATATGTTTTAGATGTATTTTAGATGTATGTCTTAAATGTCTGAACAGGAAATGATGTAACTTACTTGTACCTCCTACTTTACTATTTAAGTACACTGTCAGGCAAAAGTAGTTGCCGTGTAACAAGGGTGCGATGCCAGGCACCAGAAACGCGTTTGGATTTTTATCCATTTATTTTTTTGTATCCTATATGTGGTGTGGTTATGTAATGCACTCAATAGTAAATTTTTGCACTCTTTTTACTGAAGCGTGGTCCCATTCAGTGAAATTTTTTCGCGTAAACTCTTGTACTTTGTAATACAGTTTGGCAGTATGCTTCGGGGTATTGTTCCATTTGGAAGACCAATTCTGCCCAAGCTTTAACTTCCTGGCTGAATTATTGAAATGTGGCTTCAGTATTTCTCCACATTTTCTTCTTTCCCTCATGAAAAACCATCTCTTTTGTGAGTGCACAAGTCTTCTCTGCAGCAAAACAACCCCAACATCATGATGCTGCTTCGTGTTTCAACAGTTGGTGCGTGATCTTGGTTCCAGGCTTCTCCCTTTTTCCTCCAAACGTAAAATGATGGTCATTATGGCAAAAGTTCAATTTCTAGTTTTGCTCAGACCACAGGACATGTCTCCAAAAATGTAGGTCTTTGTTCTGTGTGCTTTTGCAAACATTAATCTGGCTTTTTAATGTGTTTGTTTTGGTGTTATTGGCTGCTTTCCTGACAGAGTACTGGCCTTTCAGCCTTTTGTTGATAATTATCATTTCACTGTGGTTAAATGACACAATCTTACCAGCTCTCCACCGCATTTGACAAGGTCTTTTGCTTTTGTTTCTTAGGTTGATATGCACATGTAGGGACCAAAGCACATATCTTGAGACACAGAACCATTCCTTTCTGTGCCTGTATGATGGCTGGACATTCCTTTCTTGTTTGTACTTGCCGTGTTAATTAGTCGGTACAGATGAATGAGGCACATTCATATTTCTGGAAATTGCACCCAAGGGCTGAGGTTCCTGGACTTGTGCAAAGTCCATATATTCTCTTCCTGATATTGATGTATTAGACTTTCACATATTTTTACAACACAAGAAGCAGCTGTGTCTCTAATTAACTCAGAAGTTGGCAATAAACCAGAAAAATCAAAAGCTTCAAAGACAATGACAGCATCATATCTGCTGTCCTCCAAATTGTTAAAGTCATAGTAATACTAGTGCATTCAAACTTTGACTTTGCAGAAAATTAATAAAAAGGCCTTAAAAATTTTCCATCTCTCTCTTTATTATTCTGGTATTTTGGCAATATAAATAGTTTTGGTAATCCGCTTGACCTAAAACGAGTAAGGTTATTCTGTATATCATGTTCAGATAGTATGAGAAAAATATGCATTATGTGTCTTTTTATAAAGTGTATTGTCAAATTCTGGGTTTCAACTGTAGATCAAATAAAAGGATATTTCCAGTGGTTGTTAGACTTTTTTTGATGCGTAGTGGCCCCTATCTCCTTGTCCTTTTCTTTGTTTTTCATATTAAATGTTATCTATTCTTGTATAGTGTCATTCCAAGTAGCTCCGCGTTTGTTTAAATTACAGGATATCTTTTGCTCACAATCGAATCATGTATAGATCTTATGGACTTGTTCTTTGAAATCCGATTTAGACATGCAATCGTATGTATTGTTAGAATTGCTTTTTTCAAAGCAAGAGGATAATACTACTCGAATGTAGGAGAGAGTTAGAGAGCGGGTTATGATTAAGCTGATACAGAACATGTCATTTTTATGCCATTTTTTACATCCAAAAATGTTGGAAAATGTGTGTTATGAATCTCAAATGTGGAACAACACCCAGTGAATTTTGCGTCCGATGTAGGTACAAAGCTGGAAAATTTTACTTGAACCCATTCTATATGATAAATTTGTCATCTATCATATTGGCCCCAAAATGCTAACCTTTTCCATGCATGATTAAAATTTGTTCACACCGGGAGAGCAGCGGCGAGATTTGTAAGGTGAATAAGTGGCTCAATATATTTGTGTAGGAAAGAGGGGATTTGGGTTTTTTAGAGAACTGGGATGACTTCTGTCTTAGCTCCGGCTCTGTGCTAGGGACAGGCTAACCTAAATGGGAGAGGGTGCTGCTGTATTGGAGGAACAAAATGGGCAGGAAGTGGGAGGAATATTTAAAACTAGCGGACTTGGGGCAATACAGAGATAGCGTAAATGATAGTGAATGATAGAGGCTGGGAAATTTCAGAATATAAAACGGGGGCGTGAATGGAGGGAGGACGAAGTAGCCAATAGTTATAAGGACAGGGTTAAAGGAATGAAAAGCGGATAAATTAAATGACTGAAACAATGCCAGGAGTCTCACCAGCAAGTAAATGAACTTACAAATTATTTATTGATGAAGAAAAAGATGACATTTGTGGGGATAACTGTGTCATGGCTGGATGAGAGCTACGAACTCGGCAGTCAAACTTACAGGGTTACTAGTTTGTTAGAATTAGAACACCAAAAAGGGGGAGTGGTGTAAGTCTCTTTGTGTAAAATCTGTCTTACAGCCAACACTGGGGGGATGATATTGATTCAGGAAATGAGCATGTGGATATTATGGGATAGATCTATTACATTGGGGTAATAAGATATTCTATAGGGGTTGCTATAGGCCCCCAATATAACAGAAACCCATGGAAGATGTATCCTAGGCCAACTCAGATGAGGCGGGCCTAATCAGGAAAGAGGTTGTCATTAGGGGTCTTTAATTATCCAGTCTTAAGTTGGGAAACTGAACCTGTAGCTCTCATAATGGAACCGGTTTTGTCAAAAACTAAAGATAATGAACCTTTTCCAACTGGTGCAAAAAAGAAAGTTCTTGACAAGTCAGTTGTTCATACACGGTACCTAGTGCTGCCTTTTAAAGGAAAGAATGGACTTTTGGCAACTTTGAAAAACTTGGTAAACAAGGGAGAATTTAGGCAGTAGGAACTCAACTTCAATTGCACTCAATTAAGCTCTGAGATTCTGGCCTCCTGTCAGGATGCATAGTAACTTCATCTTTGTATTCATTAGTAGGGTCCTGTTGTCCATGTTCATAACAACTAGGTTTCTTTTAGTGACTATCACACATTTCGAGTATTTATTTTAGGTGATTTAACAGGATGATGTTTTCCCCCTTTAATCGGAGGTTTAATTATAAGATTGCAGGCCATAGGGGTTATAATACGGATAAGGACTGTAGGTTTGTTCTTAAGTTAGTTTGTTATGTAAGCTCAGAACAGGTATATTTAAGTAAATGTAACTCCAGACACAAAAGTTTCTTTTTCATTTTGGATAGTGCAGGGAAAGGTTTTTGACATTTGTTTTGATGCTTTTGTTACCCTGTTAAGAAGTTTTCTACCTTATTTTCCCTCATGTGCTGCTTGTGACATGCTGGTAAAACATGTCGTTCCTCAGCTACTATTGGTGTGGGAATATGGAAAATACATGTGCCACCATGCCCATAAGTCTTCATTGGTCAATTAGGGGGGGGACAGTTGTATAATTCGAAAATGGTGTAAGTCGGGGAATGCCTGTATAAGGTCTGTTCTATTTACGGATAGCCTGGTTTATCCTTTCAGGCCCCGGTGCATTAGACATTTTTTTATTGAGTTTTTCTTTGGTTGGACACAGAAAGAGATAAAGAATGTCAACACAGCGATAATATTCCTTGTGGAGGAATTTTATTTTTTTTTTAAACATAATTGGAATGGGCAATGGTACCTATACCAGTATTCATCTGGTCATTGGGGATACCAATAAGTATTTTGACATCATCAAGCATTATTTCCTTAATTCCCATTTCCATACACTACTTCTTGTTTTTAAACAGTGTAGCTATGATTTGATTTTGTCGACTGAATAAGTGAAATCCTTCCCCCATCGGAAAGGCTGTTAAAATATTGCGTTCATCGTTAAACGTTTTAGAATATTAATTTCTGCTCTCCCGTTAGCAAGTGTGAAGACAAATTAATTATTTGATTAGCTGGGGGAAGAGAGCGTTTATTGTCCTGTCTGGATTGTGTGGTCCCTCAATTATATGGATGTCTGCCTCCTAGGAGAGGGCAGGAAAAATCCCTTTGTTGTTGGTAACCTCTCATTCCCTAATTTCCATGGGTTCTCTGGGGTTACGACTGGGTCTGTTAAGGGATTCACGAGTTAGAGATTTCAGTTTCAGAGGATTTTGTTGGGAAACGGCCACCAATTTTCCCCCTCTTTCTTTGTTTTTTTACCTCAGGGAAAATGTATGCCTCTGACAAATTGTGTCTATGGTCTTTTATGTGGTACTGGTAACGTTCTATAGAATTTTGTAGTTTTTCTTGTTCTATTTGATTTTTGAGTTTAAGATTATTCTAATTAAATTTTTCTTCTAAGAGAAGTTGCATAAATTTTATGAAACTGGATGTGGCTTCCTGTTCCCACCTTTTTCATGAATCCCGTTGTTATTTGTTTATAATACCAGGAGTTAAGGTAATTTTTAGACCACAAGAAAATTGATTTGTATTGTCGTTACTCCAGTCGAACTATATTTAGATGATAGCCAACACCTTATCACCCTGGATGAAGATGGAGGAGGTCTCACTTTTTATCCGTTGATCCTTAGTTCGGAGAAGATGCTTGTAGTTAGTTTGCCAAATAGTGGAGATGACTTGGACTTGAGTCATCCATGGCTGGAAATCAGTGGTGTAGGCAGAGGAAGGTAATCGCATTGATTTCGCCCGATAAACAACAAAGAAAGGGAGTTCTAGTAGATCAGAATTCAAATGATTAACTGAAAAATTCCAGCCAAACAACAATAAAGTAGATAATTTTCAAAGGATTTGATTCCCCTCTCTACTTACCCATGGTTTGAGGGTGGTAAGTAGAGAAGTCCAACTTGGACCTGTAGCCGAGACGAGTTGCACACCAAATTGGCCTGGAAAACAAATTAAACCACACAATTCAGATACAATATGGAGAGGAAAATCCCATTCAGGTGGGAATATGTTGCTCAAAGAATGGGGTTATTAGGTAGACCTAGAAATGGCACGACAGTGAGAATTCTTGGAGACACTTGATCAGTGATGCCCAAACTAATGAGCTATATGGTTAGAGGAAAGATGTAAGTCCGTATTAAAGTCCCATGCAATATGAGTACAGAGTTTTACAAGGTATAGGAAGAGGATGGACGAAGTTTGGGGGGCTTGAGACGAGAAGGTTTATTACGGGCACAAGTGGAACAGTGAGAACAAATTATTTGACATCTTGCACAAGATTTGGCCACAATAATGCAGGAGATTTAACGAAAAGATTTTTCAGAACCCGGGTTGACCAAACATAATTTGGAAGAATTACCCATTTAAAAATATTTTTCCTTTAAAAACCAGTTGAGCAAAAGTATTCCCTGGAAGGAATCTTTTGGAAGGTCGGATGGGAACTGCACTAATCAGGCGTTCCGGAGACACAATGGGGCCACATGTAAGAAAGCGGTCTGCGCCTGATATTGGGCTGTAAAAAGGTTGCCAGTTATTGGCGCAGCCCCGCTTATAGTGGCACGCCTCTTGTTCATAGTAGCGGGCGCGCCCTAGAACCGTAGCAACGTACACATTTTATAGCTTGCTACGGCATTTATGGTGCGCAGTTATTTCTGGGCGAATTATTAGTCGGAATCGTTAGGACCACTTTCAAAGTGATATACCTGATCCGAACTGTCGGATAAATAGGCGCATTCTATACCTTTTTTTGATTGGCATTAAATTTTGGATCCCTCACACCAAATTTCAGTCATGTTCCCCAATGTATTGGAATAGGAAACAAGACTCCACAGTATCTGAGAAACGACCATAAGCATCAGCCTTCAATTTTCTCGCAGGCCTAAAGTTGCAATAGGTAAATTAAAACAGAGAAGAAGTGGAAGACAGTCTGACTGCCGGGCTTAAATGTTGTGCCTGGGGGAGATGTAGGAGGTTTCTTATGGTCGGGTAGTGGATATTAAATGGCAGGACGAGCTCATTTCACAGAAGAAGCAGTCCACTTTCTAGCGGCAAATTTAGATGGCCAGCAACGCTCTCGATCCCTATGTGTAGTTACTTCTGGTGTTTTTGAGAAGAAACCCACGTGATGCGGACTTTCTGCGTGAGTCACTGCTACGCCCCCACAGATAAGGCATCCACCCCTTGGTAGAAAGTTTTTCCGGATCTGGGAGGGTGCTGTATGCAAATGCGGCCTTAATTCGGCAAAGGCTAGCCCGAGAGTTTGTAGGATTATAATTTTTCTTGGTTAGTGCTACTATGGCACCGCCAAAGAAGGATAAGTGGGGAAAGAATTGGTGGTAGGAGTTCGCAAATCAGTAAAACTGCATACAGTTTTGAAAAATCCTTTTGTGCCCTTTCCAAGACTATTACCCGAGGAAGGGTAGACTGTTCTTTTCAAACACAAACAAACAAAAAACCAAACATACAAAAGTTTAAAAATTTTAAATTTGGGCAAAGTTCTGGGAAGACGCTGAGCTTTGCAGAGACCAAATGGAATTAAAAGGAACTTGAAGTGCCCATACGAGTTAAAGGGATTTTCCTTTCTCGCCTTTCAGAATAATTTAAATTAGGCCCTGTCCGTCTGCTGCGAAAAGGAATTTTGCGGTACTAGTGCTGCAGCGCACTGGGACAGAGCGTTTTAACCTCTGTTTCCCACAGCTCTGTAAGGGGGGAAACCATAAACCCCCGGGCTTACCCTTTATTGCCATGGTGGGTAGGGGTATATTTTAATTTCCTACAGGGGGAATATATCTAATTGTATACAAGGCTCTCTCCCCTCAACCTACCTACAAAAATGGGGGGCAACTTTACAACCATTTCTTAAAGGGGGTGCCCATAACAAGGTAGGAAGTGATAGGAAGGGGTCTAAAGTGAGAATCAAGTTTTTGTGGGGAAAAATTCGGGGGGGACGTTTTTTGGGCCCGGGAAAAGGTCACATGGCTCTGGCCGATGGAAAAGAAAAGAAAAAAAAGAACAATTCAAGAACGACTGTTATAGATAAGTCTCCTGTGATACGGGTTTCGGGGTTTATTTTCTTCAGTTAGTCAGTGCGTATCACTGGCTTTGGGTTAAAAGGGTTTATCGATAATGTATATTTTTTTTACTCTGGTTTTGTTTTTTTTTTTTTTTTTTTTGGGGGGACCTACACGTCGGGCCCCGGGGCCCCAAAGTTTAAGAGGCCCTGCTTAAGCCCCCCCGTTTAAGGGGGCTAATAGTGAAAAATGCACCTAAATCTTTAAACCCTTTACAAAAGGTCATAAATCGGGCATTCTAGCACAGAAACCTGTTTTCTGTTTTTGACTGGGTAAACACTTTTTTAAAGTTTTTACCTGTTCCAGAGTAATGCCCCCCGGTTTTTGCCATACGAAGCTATAAAAGTAGACGTTTCGGCCAGTGCGCCCCACACAAAGTTGCAGGTGCCTGTAATGGCCGATAATGGCGTGAGAGTTTTAAAAAAAAGTGAACGGGGTGGGGTAGATCTCGGGCGGGAAAAGGCCAACTTCTGCCCCCCCCGTTCATAATGTCCCCCATAGGTTTTACCCCTTTTTTTGGGTTTTTTTTTCACTTATTTTAGCATTGTTTTTTTTTCCCTTTTGTATAAAATTTTCTTCTTTGAGTTCCTCAAAAAGGAAATTTTTTATTAAATATCGCAGTCGTTTAATATTTCCAAAAACTTTAATATTTAAAAAAATTAAAAAAAAAAGGGGGGGGGGGGGGGGGGGGGTTTTTTCTGTGTAAACTTTGATGCAGCAAATTTCCCCCAAAGGGAAATTTTAACGGGTCAATGGTTTTAATGATGCCAGTTTTGGGCAGGTGACAGTAATAAGGTGTCTTTTATCTTTTTTAAAGGGACGGCAAAGAAAAGGCCCAATCCAACTGCTTGTGTTTTTGGGCCAAGGTTAGCTTTTTTGGGGGGGGGGTTTTTTTTTTTTTATTTTTTCATTTACGAGAAAAATTCAAAAAGTGCCATGGCTTTTTTCAAAAAATTTTTTGTAAACTAGCTTTAATACTTTTTTTGTTGGTGATTAATAATTTTAAAAGTTTTAGCTTTATTTAAATAAAAATTAAAGGGGTTTTCCCTTATTTTAAAATCCCCTGCATGTTTCCTACGCTTTTTGGTCCGGCCCTGCATGTCAAGAGGAGGGGGCGTTGAACCCGTCCCTTTCACCTATGGAGCCCCGGGAATATAGTGGGTTGTGCGCTGGGCTATTTCGGAACTCCCACAGAATAAAGGGAGAGGAAAGTGAAAGTGCTGCCCTCCTCATTCAATCGGGGCTACCTGCAGGCCCCTGCAGAGGATTTTACCTCGGTAAACCCCTTTAAGGTCATACTTCCTTTCATGGTTCTTCCCTGAACAGGGGGAGCGCCCCCCATTCACCTGTGAGAACAAGCAATTCTACACTCCCCGCCGATTTTAAT
This sequence comes from Phyllomedusa bahiana, assembly GCA_025379985.1. Taxonomy (NCBI): domain Eukaryota; kingdom Metazoa; phylum Chordata; class Amphibia; order Anura; family Hylidae; genus Phyllomedusa; species Phyllomedusa bahiana. The sequence goes on from JAODAL010003601.1 coordinate 48,058, forward strand.
TTTTTTTTTTGTATGCAAAATTCAACTGGAAATAACCTAAATTAACGCAAGATTTTTCTTGTAGGAATCGGTCGCATTTTCGGAGTTCACTTTCAAAAAAGTTTTGGTTTTTGGGGCCTACCTGAGGCAGCCGTGGCTTGAGGGAGTTTTTTTATTGTTTAGTGCTTTTGCCTGATTTTCACTCAAGTGTGAAAAAGCCATATGAAAATTATATCTGTAAAGGTTTTTATGGAACACAGGTTCCCCATGTAGTAATCGGATCAACTTCTTTTAAAGGGGTTTTTTCTGAAAAGGGATTTCATATCAGTTTTCCGCTTAGTTTGGTTTTGCGGAAAAGGGGACATATATGATTTTTTTGAGCTGCATATCATAGGACCCCCGCAGGTGCCATCACAAGTTTTCCCCACAGTGTGCTCACTTAGTAAGCCAAGGTCTTCTTTTATTAAAGACTGGAAAGCACAAAGTAGCAAGTGGAGCAGCTCGTTTTCCAAAATAGAGGTCCAGTTCAAATCCCGCAAACCAAATGAGGATTTTTTTTCTTCTCAATGAATACCTGATTGAGGTTTTTTTTATTATTTGCACTGTTTGACTAATTACTTTTGACAGGGAATGGAGTAGAATGACAGCACCTGGGGTTCGCCCCCCGTCAGACGAATGTGTGTTATTTAAGCAGGGGAAATCTGGAGTGCTGCTTGGTTTGGGTTGGTGCGCAAGACTGAATTCTCCAGCATGGCCTTTTCCCCAGAAACGAGGTACCTATGGTCCTAAGGGATATCTGAAACAAAAATGGAAAAAAGTTTTAATGAAATGTGAAAATGTTTTTTTAAAATTTTCAAGGTCTCACAAAAATTTTAAATTTGTGGCAAAACCTCTTTAACCTTCCCCAACATTGGACGTACCAGTACGTCCTGGCAGGAAGTGCGCTCCCGCAAATGGATGTACTGGTACGTCCTGGAGATCATTATTGTGAATAATGGATACAAACTAAAAATTTTGAAATTTCACCTCCACTCTGCTTTCATTCCGTAAACACTAATGGGGTTAATAAAACTTCCCAATGTGTTTTGAAACCCCTTTGGGGGAGGTTTCTTAGTTGGTCAATTTTGGGGGGTTCTAACAAACGGCCCCTCAAAGCCAAAGTCGGAACTGCAATATATATTGCAAATTTTCTTAAATTGAAAAAATATTTTAAAATTTCAAAGTCCCCCGATGTCGTAAAAAATAAAAAAATTTAAAAATGATGCCAACCTAAAGCAAAATGTGGGAATGCCGTTCTAAAACCCTTTTTTAAGGATAACTATCTGTCTTCAGCAGAAAATTTTTGAAGTTTTAAAATGGAAATTTTTCATTTTTTTTACGAATTTTTATATTTTTCAAATAAACAAGGGTTTGGAAAAGCAAAATTTTTATAAATTAAAGCACAATGGGGGCCCCAAGTAAAGAAAACTAATAGCCAAGACTTCTTTGTTGCCCAAGCAACCAATCAAACTCCCCCCTTCATTTTAAAAGTTCTCTGGAAAAATTAAAGGGGCCCCGATTGGTTGCTAGGGCAACAAAGAAAGTCTTAGACCTAACCCTTTTCATACTTGGGCCCAATGTGTCGGATCTAAAAATTAAATAAAAAACGATTTTCACATAAAAATGACCGTGAGGTTCAATAAAGGGGCCAAAAAAGGCTCAGCCGTAAGGGGTTTAAAACACTGGGTTTATTTTCACAAATTTTAAAGGGAAGTTGTGAGCATATTTATGCTTTCATAACCACAGCTAGTGCAAAATAGCAACAGACTTCCTCAAAACGATGAACTTTTAGTCTGAAGTGCTCCTTCAATTTTAGAGGTTTTACCTTCATAAAGCTTAATTACTGTTACAGTACTTCTAATTAATCACCATTTTCAGGATATTTCTTTACCTTCAATAAATAAGAACACCTGGTCCTGCTCACAGCTGAGAAATAAATATAATTGTATCTTGTCTAACTTTCCTTGAGTTTTCAGTCTGGATTCCAGAACAATGTGATAAACGGCTTTTAACACCTCTGCGGGGAAATTTAAAAAAAGGGCCCCCTTGTTTTTAAAAGCTATCATATACGTTACGTATATTAAAAAACCCGGGGCCCCTACTTTTTTTTTTTCCTTGCCTTTTCCCCAAAATCCAAAACCCCCTTTTTTCGTCATGAGTCATCTACTAAAGAACACTTTGCACTGAGTGAACCCTATCTTGCCATTCAAATAAAGGGCACTCAGTTTTCCGGGTTTTCAGCAGGGAATCGATGGGGACCTGTCTTATTCTACACTATGTACTTTATACATTTCTTATGTTTTTGTTTTATTTTTAATGGAACCCCAATGGATATTTTAACCTTGGATTTTGCCTAAAGGGATAAAAAATGTATCTATTCCACACTGAGGAAGTTCACACGGCTTTTTTTGGGAGGGTTTCACCCTGAAATGCGCGCCAAAACGGCGAATTTGGTGAAACCCTTCCCACATTACAGTAATCCACATTTATAGAAACTTTGGATTCCATCCCCTCTCCCCTCTCGCAAATCAGCAGCGGGGAAAAAGTGACAGTTTTTTTTCACGGCGTATACACCCGTGGATATGAATTTTTTGGGCCCCGGCGGCTGCCGGCTTCCCCCCCTCCCCCCGCGCACAACCACCGCCCACACAAAATCCGTCCGGCAATTACGCCGTGAATAAGCCGTGTTAACATAGCCTGATATAAGTACTATGTCTCTATCAGTTTGATACCTCTAAACATTCTTATTCTCCAACAGCAAACAAATATCTTTTGCTTCCTGAAACAGAAAGGGTTGTATAAAAATTTTTATTATGGGATTTTTTACATGAAAAGAAAAAAAACTTTTGAAATTCAAGGGGACACTGGGGACAGGCCCTCCCCCCTAGGGGAAACTTAAAATAGACGTTAAACAACCCAGGCGGGGTAAATCGCCTACAATTTTGGCTACTCAGTCTTTTCCTAGTGTCTGTAGGAGGCAGACGTTGCTCTGCAGGTTTGCTGCATTTTTCATTTTTAGTTTTATTCTTTTAGTTTTTCCTTTCAGGAGGTGACAGAGTTTTTCTTCTAAAAAAGGAAAACTGCACAGCATATCCAAGATTTAAGCGGTTTTATTATATCCAAGCAAGTTTTTCTTCTAACAGTCAGGGGGGTTATCATGGTCACCACTTTAGACGTAAAGCCCCCTGAAGGTGCCAGGAAACAAGACAATCGCTGTCTGGTTTTACTACCTCCGATTTTTCTTTTGGATTCTGGTGAACCACTCTACTGCTAGGTACTGAAGGGGTGGCTTAGCGCACACCCGAAGACGTCAGGTAGTTTTTATCCCCATCCTGGGAGGGTTAATTGAAGATTTAATGCGCTTTCACTATCGTTGCCATGTTGCTGACCCTGTGCTGCATCTTTTACACACAACGTTTGCTTGTGTGGCATCATTGGGGTTTCCCTATCTAAAGTGTGATTTTCTCACCTCTCCCAGAGATTTTGATGGTACTGCTATGGTACCGCATGTTTCTGCCACAGTCTTTCCGTATTTATTACCCAACCTGGAAATCCTTCTTTTCCTGGTGGGGCGTGGGTTTCACCCTCTGGATTGTTCTACCCCGCAAGTTCTATGTTTCCTTCATTCTGGTCTGGAGCAGGACCTCGGCCTTTCATCTTTGAGGGGCCTTGTTTCTTCCCTCTCTGTTCTTTCCCAGCGCCCTTTTGGCCTCTTGTTACCAGGTTAAGACTTTTTTACAAGGAATTCCCACCCCCCTCCATACCCTTTCATTCATCGGTCAAACCAATGAGCTTAAATTTTGTTTTAAATGCTATGAAGCATTTTTCATTTGAACCATTGTGGGACGTTTCCCTTTGCTTACTTTCTGGGAAAGTGGCATTTCTTGTGGCCATTACATCCATCCGTTGAGTGTCTGAACTGGCAACTCTCTCATGCAGATCCCTCTTTTTAGTTCTTCATAAGGACAAGGTCGTTCTACGCCCTGGTCCTTAGTTTTTCCCCAAATGGTCTCCCCTTTTCACCTTAATGAGGGCATAATTCTTACCTAATTTTTCGCCTCACACCCGCGAGAACGATCTCTGCATTGCTTGTATGTTTTCCTGGCCGTTCAGATCTACCTTACCGCTAATGAATCCTTAAGGCGTTATGACTCCCTCTTCATTTTTCCAGGACCTCTAAGGCTATCATTGCCAGCTGGATTCGGTCTGCAATTTTAGAAGCCTAATGGTGCAAGGGTAAATCTCTTCCATTTTGGGTCACTTGAGCGGTTGAGGCCTCCAGGGTGGATCAGTATCATGCTTCAGTTTTCCAGGTCTGCAAAACTGCTACCTGGGCCTTTCTTCACACTTCCACTAAATTCTACCAAATTCCTACTCTGGCCTCAGCTGAGCAAGCCTGGGTCGTAAGGTACTTCAGGCAATGGTGTGCTTACTCTAAGCTGTCATTTTTGTCTTTCTAATGTTTTCCCTCCCTCTGAGACTGTTTTTAGTCATCTCAAGGTGCTGTCCCCCCAATGATATTGATGAGAAATCAGAATTTTTGTGCTTACCATAAAATCCTTTCCTCTGATTTATTAGAGGACACAGATCCCTCCTTTTTTTTTTACAGGTTTATTACAATTCTTATTTTTATGTTCTCTTCCTGGAATCAGACTCTAGTTCATCCTTCCTACTACTGCTTTTGTACCAACTGGTTAGCCTAGCGTCAGTAGGAGGAATATAGCCCGCATAGGCAGAGCCAACGCTTTGGTTTATGCCTAGTGTCCCCAATATGCCCAATGTCCTCCAAAAAATCAGACGAGAAAGGATTTTACAGTAAGTACAAATTTGTACAAGAAAAATGTTCTATTTAAAAAAAAAAAAAAAAAGTGTATTGAAAATTTAGACCATACAACAGGGGGTTTGTGCTTAGTAGTGCTGAATTAAATGGGAGCCAGTTGTCAGACAGAGAAATGTCATAATATGCATCATCTGTATGTGTGTTGTTTCCATCCTATTTTACATAGGCCTTCAGCAGTACAATAAAGCTGTCTAAAAATTCACTGGCCCCTAATGATGAGATGACTGTGCTCATGATGTATCTGTCCATACATACAACAAAGTGACAAGTTAACTGCAGAAAACGGGAAGTTTCAGATGGTTGTGATGTTTTAACTAACATTGTGAAAACTGAGATGTTTCCAGATGTTTTTTCTACATATTAACAATGCTCTGTTCTTATTTTGATTATTATGTATTATGCTAGGTATTTGTGCACTTGAATGACATGTATTCTGTGGTGGGATTCCCAGTTTTAAGGTAAATGAATGTAATATCTGATTTGTATTAACACTGTTTACTCTAGCACCATAGCTTCCATTTTGTAATAGTAAACAAATAGTAATGAAAAAAAAAATGAAATTTATGTTTAGTATTATGTATGTGTTATATATATTTATATTAAAATCACCGGGCACTTTATTAGGTACACTGTCCAAACTGTCGTTATCACTGAATTTCTAATCAGCAATCACCATGGCAGGCAACTACGTTATGCATTTATGCATGTAGACATTGGTCAGACAATTCCTTTTCCTGCAGTTCAAACGAGACATCAGTATGGGAAGAAAGGTGATTTGAGTGCCTTTGAACGTGGGCACATGGTTGTTGGTGCAGAAGGGTGGTCTGGAGTATTTCAGAAACTTGCTGAATCTCTGGGATTTTCACGCACCAACCATCTCTAGGGTTTACGAGAGAATGGTTCCGAAAAAGAAAAAATCCAGTGGGCGCAGTCCTTGTGGGCGAATAAATGCCTTGTTTGATGCCAGAGGTCAAAGGAGAATGGGCAGACTGGTTGAGCTGAATAGAAAGGCAACAGTGACTTCAAATAGCCACCCGTTGACAACCAAGGTAGGAGAAGACGCATTCCTGACGACAGTACGGCGAATTTTTGAGGCAGTATGGGCTACAGCAGCAGCAAGGACCACAACCGGGTGGGCCACTCCTTTCAGCTAAGAACAGGAAACTGAGCTCCCAATTTGCCCAAAGCTATCGAAAATTTGACTAGTAGAAGATTGGAAAAAACGTTGCCTGGTCTGATGAAGTCTCGACTTTCTGCTGCGACCATTCGGATTGGTAGGGTAGAATTTGGCGATCAACAACATGCAAAGACATGGATCCAATCCTGCCTTGTATCAACGGTTTTCAGGCTGGTGGTGGTGGTGTCATGGTGTGCGGGACTATTTTCTTGGCACTCTTGCGTGCCCTTGGTACCAATTGGAGCATGTGCAACACCTTGTTGAATCTATGCCCAGAAGAATTGAGGCCAGTTCTGAGCAAAAGGGTGTTCCAACCCGTATAGCCCATGGTGTACCTAATAAAGTGCCGGTGAGTGTGGTATATATTTATTTATATATATATATATATATATATTATATATATATACCACCTACACACGTGCACTTGGCGAAAAGTCTTCTCGCCCCTCTTTTACCACATTTCAGGCTTCAAACATAAATGATATAAAATTTAAATTTTTGTGTGAAGAATCAACACACAAAGTGGGTCACAATTGTGAAGTGGACAGTTAATCACTGAAGTTAATACTTTGTAGCGCAACGTTGCTGCGGATTACAGCTATGAGTCGCTTGGGTATGTCTCTATCAGTTTTTGCACCATCGAGAGAACTAAAATAAAATTCTTGGCCCATTTTTTCTTGGAAAAAGCTGGAGCTCAGTGAGTTGAATGGTAGAGTGTTTGTGAACAGCAGGTTTTCAGCTCTTTCCACAGATTCTCGAATGGATTCAGGTATGGACTGTGACTTTGGCCTTCTAACACACTGGATACGGGTATTTGTGACCTTTTCCATTGTGGTTGTGCTTTAGTTTGGGTTCATTGTTTGTCGGAAGATAAAATCTCTGTCCCAGTCTCAGGTCTTTGCAGTACTCAACAGGTTTCTTCCAGAATGTCCTGTATTTGGCTCCATCCATCTTCCCATCAATTTTAACCATCTTTCCTGTCCCTGCTGAAGAAAAGCCCATGCTCCACATGTTGACAGGGGAGGTGTGTTCGGGGGAAAAGGTGTTTTTTTTACCCAAACGTTTTGCTTTGGGCCAGAAAGTTCGTTTTTGGTTTATCTGACCAACCCCTTCTTCCCACTTTTTTGGTGTCCCCCGGGTTGGCTTGGGGCAAATTTTAAACAAAACTTTTTTAGGTATCTTTGAGAAATGCTTTTGTTTTGCCACTGTTCCATACGGGGCCAGATTTGTGCAGTGTAAAACTAATTTTTTGTCCTTAAAGACACTCCCACCTAGTGTAGCTCTGCATTTCATCCAGAGTGATAGGGCCCTTCGCATCAGTCTTTTCCTTGTTTGAGATAAACGTTTGAGGGGGGGCCGGGTTTGGTAATTTGAGTGGTTGTAAATCCTCCATTTCAATAAGATCGCTTTCACAGTGCCTTGGAGTTTAAAGTTTTGGGGAAAACTTTTTTTCCCAAACCGGGTTTAAACTTCTCCAAAATAGTATCACGAACCTGTTTGGTGTGTTCCTTGGTCATCATGATTCTCTCTCTCTCTCTCCTCTCTCTTTCTCTCTCTCATCTCTTTTCTCTCTCTCCCTCTCTCCCCTTTTACATATATATAAAATATAATTATATATAAATATATATATATAATAATATAAACACACCCCCGGCCACTTTATTATATCCATGCTATTAAAGGGTTACCCCCCTTTTTTTTCCTTCAAAAATGCCTCAATTTTTCGTGGCATAATTCAACAAGGGTTGCAACGATGCTCAATTGTACCAAGGGGGCCCCAAAAGGTGCCAAGAAAATATTCCCCACACCAGACCCACCACCTTTTAACCCTTTTTTTCAGGAGGAGGATCCATGCTTTCATGTTGTTGACGCCAAATTCTGACCCTACCATCCCAATGTGCACAAAATCGGAACTCATCAACCGGCAAACTTTTTTTTTTTTTTTTTCCCCTTTTAAGTCCAATTTCGATAGCTTGAGCAAATTGGGCCCAGTTTCCCGTTCTTGCTGAAAGGGGTGGGACCCAGGGTCTTTTGCTGCTGTGCCCATTTTCCCCAAAGTTCGCCCTACGTGCATTAGGGGTGCTCTTTTCCTACCTTGGGTTGTAAGGGTGATTTGAGTCATGTTTGTCTTTCTACATCTCGAACCAGCTGCCCCTTCTCCTTTGACCTCTGGCTCAACAAGGATTTTTTCCCCCACAGACTGCCGCTCCCGGGTGTTTTTTTTTTTTTGGACCATTCTCTGTAAACCCTAAGATGGTTTTTGGGGTGAAAAACCCCGGAGATCGCAGTTTTTTTGAAAACTCAGACCACCCTTCGGCACCAACAACCATGCCACGTTCAAAGGGACTCAAAACACCTTTCTTCCCCATACTGATGCCGGTTTTGAAAGAGGGAAATTTTCTTTTCCAGTCCATGCCAAAGCCGGAATTGCCCCCCATGTGATTGGCTGATTAAAATTAAGTGTTAACGAGCAGTTGGACAGGGGTTTCCAAAAAAAGCGGGGCCGGTGGTGTGTAGTATTTTATATTTAAAATTTATATTAATATATATAAATATAAATATATTTTATAATTATAAATTTTATATTTATATATATAAAATAAAAACAAAAAAAACCACGGCCCCTCCACAACGATAGACAGGGAAAAAAGCCAACAGGTATTAGGACAAATTTGGGCATTCAGCATCCTCACTAAATTCTGGATGAGCTTGCTGCACTGAAAATAAAGGGGCCCAATAAAATTGCACTCCGCACTTTCGTTTTTTTTTTTTTTTTTTACAAAATTTTTTAAAAAATCCAATAAAATTTTTTTTCCACTTTTACAATTGTTTTCCCCCCTTGTTTTTGTTTTCTTTTACAAAAAAAAAAAATTTTTTATCTTTACCCTTTGAAGCCTGAAATGTGGGGAAAAAGGTTTTTTAAAAAAGGGTTTAAGGGGGCCGAAAACCCTTTTACAAGGGTAGCATATTTTATTATATATATATTATATAATATATATATATCTATATTATATATAATATATATTATAAAATATATATATATATTTTTATATATAAATTTTTGGGTTTGTTTCCCCTTAACCGTACAATATTTTTTTAAAAAATTTTTTAAAAAAAATATAAAAAATTTTTGTGAATATCAAATTGCGTATCCTACAGTTATCTTGAGTCCCAGTATATAATAGAGGGAACCTGTCTTTAGGACAGGTTTTAAGACCCCTAACTCCACCTATTAGCTAGGACGGTAACAGGTTGATAATGGTGCCGTTATATATTTTTGTTTTAAAAGGAACCCAAAATTTTTGAAAAAGGAACTTTTTAAAAAAGTGATTGCTATATTCAAATAGTCCAAAAAAAAAATCACGGGGGGGCGTCAAAAAAATTTGGGTCAGTCCCTGCTGGGGTGGTCCCTTCCCCTTTTTGAATTTATGCCCCCCCGGCTGGGGGAAAATGTCATTACAAGCTAGCCGAGGCTTAAAAACTTTTTAGAGACGCCAATCAAGCCAAAAGAGGCACTAGCCAGTGTGTCTTTTCCCCGAAACCCGCACAACCCCCCTTACTTCCCATTTTAAATTTAAAAAAAATTATGACATTTTGTTAAATTTTCCCCACATTTTTTGTTCCATTAGCCAGGGGAAAAAAACAAAAGGGGAACACTGTCCCCCCTGTTATTTTTTTAGAAAAAAAAGTTTGGGTTGGGGGATAAAACCTAAAAAAAGGGTTCCCTTAAAAAATCTAAAAACTTTTAAAAAGGGAGTCCCCCGAACATTTCAATATTCCCGGGGAAGGGCTACTGTATGTTAAAAACTTGGGTGTAAACCCTATTAATAAATGGTTTAAATTTGGCTGAAGACCAAAATGGCAACAACAAAAAACAAAGGAAGATTAAAGAAAATTAAACAGGTAACTAATAAAGATAAAACTCTTACATATAACAGTCAAAAATTGCTGCTGGAAACCCCCCCGAAAAATTTTCCTTCCCATTTTGAGGACCCGACCTTCTTAAGGGCTGGCCCCTTTAAATTTAAATTACCGGGAAAAAAAATTTTAAAAAAAAATTTGGGTTTTCCTTTTCCTGGTGCCCCAAAAAAACCGCTTGTCCTAAACATGTAAAAAAACGTACAGAACATGTAATAAACCCCAAAAGTACTGTTAAAAGCGGTGCTTCTAAGGGGGCCCCCAAAACCCGCCCCCCACCTCACAATTTCAGATGTTTTTAAAAAAATAAAATTTTTCCTAATAATTGGTTTGGGGTCTTAAATGTTTTTGTGCCCCCATAATTTGAATTTTCTACAAAAGCCCCCCCGAAAGGGGCCATTTGTACCTTAAAACTACTGTGCCCTGAGCCCATTGAAACTTGATGGACCACTGTATACGAAATTGTGATAGCTTCAGAAATGCATGTCTGTACAGAGCTTGCTCTCTTAATTTGCAGTCTTAGAGTGCTTGGAGTAAATGTAGGTAAAAATAACACCAGTTATTACTATGCTACAAAAATTTTAGAACATGTTTCAAATATAAACATGATCAAAATTATTGGTACTTTTCCGTTAAAGAAAAAAAGCACAGGGATCACTGAAATAAATTGAAACTGACAAAAGTAAAAATACAGACATTGCATTTGAATTGTTGTTCAACTAGAAATTAAAAAAACAAACTATTGAAACTGGCCAGGAGAAAAATGATGGTACCCTTATTTAATATTTTGTGTCACAACCGTTTGATGCCTTTTAAAGCATCTGCACCTGTCTACAGGTATTTTGGCTCACTCTCGTGAACAAACTGCTCCAGCTGTCTCAGGTGTTAAGGTGCCTTCTTCAGACTGCATGTTTCAGCTCCTTCCAATAGGCATTCAATAGGATTTAGATCATAGAAACCACTTTAAAATAGTCCCATGCTTTGCTCTTACCCTGTTTTCCCAAATATAAGGCACCCCCAAAAAATAAGACATAGTGCATTTTTAGTTATGAAATTCAGAGTTTGGCTACCTATGCTGATGTTTGTGATGAAATAACTACAGTATATTAATACATGTTGATGTTTTGTTCAGCAATAAATGTGAATTATTGTTCTCACAAAAAACATCCCCTAAAAATAATTCTTAGCTCGTCTTTAAGAGCAAAAATTAACATAAGACACTGTCTTATTTTCGAGGAAACAGGGTAGCCGCCATTTTTGTTTTTTTTGTTTGATGTTTTTAGCTGTGTGTTTTGGGTCATTATCTTGTTGGAGGACCCATGCTTTCTGACACTGGGCAGTACATTTTGCTCCAAAATGCCTTGATAGTCTTGAGAGTTGCACAGATTCAAGACACCCTATGCCAGATGTAATAAAGCAGCCACAAAACATAACCGAACCTCCTTGGAAAATTCCAGTCTTACTTTTTTATGGTTTGCTTTGAGCAGTTGTTTATCTCGTGGTCATTTTACATTAATTCTACTTTGGTAAAGGCAGCAGTGGATGGTGCAATCGAACATTGATGTAACTTGTCGTTGGAGTTCACCTATAAACTCTTTGAAAGTTGTTCAGACTCACATTTCCTGGTCAGGCTGTGAGTAGTTCTCACTGCAGTGATTGGCATATTATCTCTTCTATAAGACCTGAGATAAGACTTAGCAGGGAGTGACTCATCATGGTCAGACAGCAGCTTGGAACAATGAGAGAGAAGAGAAAACAAAGAGAGGTGGTCGGTAACCAAGAGAAACTTGGGTGCAGTAGATAAAAGCTAATCATTGAGGTGAGAAAACCCCTTTAAATTCTAAATTATATGTGCAACTACAGTAACAGAACATGAAGCTGTTGGTAAATGGTCTTCTAATCTTTCTTTTAACATGTTTGTAAATCATTTTCTTTCTAATCTCCTTTGTTCTTAGCTTTCTTAGATCCATGTTCAATGTGGTCCACACCACAATACCAAACAGCACAGTGACTACTTATCACCCTTTACATAGGCAGACTGACTAATAGCAAATTTGACACCTTTGAGGCTATTTACAGGACACACCTTGGTTTAAGATGTTCCTATGGTCAAATTATTTTCATATTTTCTAGGGGTCCCATAGTTTTTTGTCTAGGCCAGTTTCATAAGTTTCATTGAGTTTGAACCACACTTCAAACTAAATGTCTGATTTTCATAAGTGGATTTTCAGTACATTTAAATTTATTATTACTTTTAGCAGTTTCAAGTTATTTCATACACCATTGTGGGTTTTTTCTTTCTTTAATGAAGGGCACCAACAATTTTGTCCACGGGTCGAAATACCTCTTCTATGTTCAATAGCTTTGAATCTATCAAATGAATCTAAAATTGCGACAATGGAGGGATACCAAACACTTTTTTTGTTTTGTTTTTGTATATAAATACATTTTTAAACTAGATCACCTTTTTTGTGTATGTTGTACATTATTTACAGTACATATTTATATATATTATGTATTATATATATACGATATATTTTTATGTAAACCACCCCATGTTTATGAAACAAGGCTGGACCATTGTAAACTTAGCACTTCTCCCCCGTTGTCTCCCCCAGACACCCTCATAGATTGTAAGCTCTTGTGAGCAGGGCCCTCACACCTTGTGTCTCATTTGTAAGTAGCTTTCACTGTGTAATGTCTGTCTTTTGTCTGTAATTATACCCTCTACATTGTAAAGTGCTGCGGAATTTGTTGGTGCTATATAAATAAAATTATTATTATTATTATTATTATATACCTTATTGTATCCTTTTCTTTTATTGTCAGACAACCCTTGGCAAATAGAGAGTATATTCAGAGTACAGGATTGCGTTCAACAACAGCTTGGGCAATGGCCTTGCTTGCTGAAATTAGTGTGAGTAAAATATATTTTTAATTTGCCAAAAGTTATTACAGTTTAGTTATCCACATTTTGATTTTGGAGACTTGACAAAGTGTATTTAAAAAAGTAATGGAAGCATTGGGATTTTTGCCATTTATGACCACATCCAAACCCAGATGGTATTGGGCTTGATATATACATGCCTCACCCATGATTACACTGTATGTAACTTCACTATACAATCTCTGTATTAATATAGGAATTGGGTGGATTCACAAACGTTACCTTAATGTACATGCCTTGATTAACTGTCTAGGCCAGCGGTGGCGAACCTATGGCACGCGTGCCAGAGGTGGCACTCCAGCGCTAAGGGTCCACGACAGCCCCATGTGCTCAGCTGGATAGCGACGCGATGTAGTTACATCATCGCGCCGCTGCCTCTCCTCGGCCGCACAGCCGTCGTAGGATGCCACTGGAATCCTCTTCCACTTCTTCATGATGACATCACGGTGCTGGTGGATGTTAGAGACCTTGTGCTCCTCCGTCTTCCATTTAAGGATGCCTCACAGATGCTCAATAGGCTTTAGGTCTGGATACTTGCTTGGCCACATTTACCCTCATTTTCTTTAGCAAGGCAATGATCATCATGGAGATGTGTTTACGGCTGTTATCATGTTGGAACACTGCCTTGCGGCCCACTTCCAAATGGAGAGGATCATGCTCTGCTTCAGTATGTTACAGAAAATGTTGGCATTAATGGTTCTCTCAATGAACTGAACCTCCTCAAAGTCGGCAGCACTAATGCAGCCCCAAACCATGATATTCCCACCACCATACTTGACCGTAGGCAAGACACACTTTTCTTTGTACTCCTCACATGGTTGACACAACACACGCTTGACACCATCTGAACCAAATATGTTTATCTTGGTCTCATCAGACCACAGGACATGGTTCCAGTAATCCATGTTGTTAGTCTGCTTCTCTTCAGCAAACTGTTTGCAGGCTTTCTTATATATTATCATTAGAAGTGGCTTCCTTCTGGGCCCACAGCTATGCCGACCAAGTTGATGCAATATGTGGTGTATGTTTGGAGCACTGACCGGCTCCCCCCCACACCTCTGAAACCTCTGCAGAAATATTGGCAGCACTCATACGTCTATTTTGAAAAATGCACTTAACTATCTTGTTAAACTACTATATGGTCTTGGCCACCGTGCTGCAGCTCAGTTTCAGGATATTGGCAATTCTTCTTATAGCCTAGGCCATCTTTATGTAGAACATCAATTCTTTTATTCTGATCCTCAGACAGTTCTTTGCCAAGAAGTGCCATGTTGAACTTCCAGTGACCAGTATTATAGAGTTTGGGAGTGATAACACCACATTTAACACACCTGCTCCCTATTCACACCTGAGACTTTGTAACAATAACAAGTGAAAATGGCAAATTGGGCACAATTTGTCCATTTTTACTTAGGGGTGTACTCACTTTTGTTGCCAGCAGTTTAGACATTGATGGCTGTGTGTTGAGTTACTTTGAGGGCACACCAAATTTACACTGTCATACAAGCTGTACACTGACTACTTTAAATTGTAACTTCAGTGTAGTCTCATGAAAAAAAAATATAATGCAATACTTAGAAAAATATGAGAGGAGTACTCATTTTTGTGAGATACTGTAGGTCTCCTTATGCTTTAGGGAAAAGAGAGAGGGGCCCCTTGTCCCTTTCCTTTGTGTGACTTTTAGTGGGGTCGAGGATTGGTTTTCATGCCCCTTTTAAATTGTTTATTAGCAATGGGGGTTAAAAAAAATTACGGTCTCTGACTTATAATTAACATAATGTTTTACAAAGTACATGTAGTTTTGAGTGTCTAAACTGTAATTAGAAAATTCTAATTTTAATTTTAGCAAAAAGCACTGACATCCAGTTTTCTTCATAACGAACAAAAGTCATTTTTCACTTGTGTTTCAATGTTTAAATGTCTGTATTAAGTTTTATACTTATACTTCAACCAAAAGCTCATGCAATGTATTATATTTGTGTTAACGGGTGTGCATGGTCTCTTTTTTTTTTTTTTTTTTTTTGTTTAGACAGCAAAATATGTCCTTGATCCAATGTGCGGTGTTGGAACAATTTTGTTGGAGGCTGCAATGGAATGGCCGGTACGTAAGTAAGCCACCAATATTGCTGTGAAAACACTACAAATCCTTTTGTTTGACATTAAGGGAGTTTTCCAATTTGTTTACTGCCCCTCTTCCTACCCTTCTCCACTTTGCTAAAAGTTAAAAAAATGAATCTGCTCCTGCTACTCTGGTGTTCTTTGGTCCTCCATCAATGACATAATGAGCATCACTCATGTGACCGTGAACCAGTCACTGTCTCAACATTTGCCTGCATATACGGTACATGACTGCAGAGGCCAGTGATTGGCTGCAGCATCATGTGAGCAACGTACCTATTGTCATCAGTGGGGCAGGGATCACTTGAACAGCTGCAGCGGCAGTGCTCGAGCAGGTGAGTACAGTTTTTTTCCTCTGAGTATAGTTGGGGAGTTTAAGAGAAGCTAAATGATTTCAGGTGATGAGATGAGAAAGGATATAAAACTTAGAAGACCTCCAAAAAGAAAGCCTAAAATAATATACCAGCATGTTGCATTATTTTAGATTATTATTATTCTGTCTATAAACTTTGGCTTCTTATTATTTCTTGCTCTCGGTTTATAATTACATGTACTTGTCCCTAGTTTTGCCTTCTAACATGCTCTCTGCAATAGTTTCCAACACCAAAATACTTTACTCTCTTGAAAGTAATGTTTATATTTCAGAAATCTTTACTATAACCTATTAAGCAACTAATAAAAACTGCAGGATTTTGTCATACATTTGAACAGAAACAAAAGTTTCCTAGAATTGGAAGGGTATGTTCACATGACGTTTTTTGAAGTGTAAATTTACAGTTCAAAATCCGCTTCCAAATCTACTTTAAAAAACTGATTAGAGGCTTATTTTGGAGTGTATTTAGATTCGTACGTTGAAAAATCCTATCCCCACTGTTTTCTGTTGGGATTTTACAAGCGAAAAACGCCTCAGGAATTGACGTCACTTATTTTTACGCCCGTAATTGCGTCCAAAAAAACAGCTCGCAATTATGCTTGTGAAATACGCTTTGTGTGAACAAGGCATATTTTACATTATAGTCAATGAAGAAAGATTTGAAGTTTCTGAAGCTGACTTTGGGTCGTTTTTCAGCGCTTAAAACACGCTAAAAAACAGCCCATAAAATAACGCTGTGTGAACATACCCAGCTCCTTCACATAGAGCTGTCACTGTGAGAGGAGCATAGAGAGCTCAGGCAGCTTTTACTACACAGCTCAGAGGGGAGTGAGAGGCAGACAATAAGAACACACAGACAGCAGCTAGCACAGAAAGCTCAGGCAGCCAGTTTCAGTTTTACACAGCTCAGAGGGGAGTGAGCACAGATTGTGCAGGCAGCCAATCACAGCACAGGAGGCATGGCCCGACCCCAGGCTGCAGATTTCGCTCTAGATACACACAGATTAGGTAACAGCTGCTATACTAATTGATTTAGTAATACAAACAAATTGCAAAACTTGCTTATTTTTACTGTCCTCATCATCACAGATATGATGTTTGTAGCGAGACAACCCCTTTAAGTATGTATGTGGAACGTGGTTCCCTTTAACAGATCCCTGCAGCCCTGGCAACATGTTTGCTCATTGTCTAAATATCCTGCACCATGTATGCCCCGCCCTACCGCTAATTACTACTGGGGTGTTCCCTGCACCCATTGATACCGGCATCTGCATAACACTTGGCTCTTGGATGCTGTGGGAGGCTGCGGCCTTGTTTCAGCCTACTATCATACCTGTAGCCTGAGCCTGCTGTTTGAACAACGTACCTACAGACGGTTGTCGCATCGGCCTGAGAAGAAAAGGAGGAATGGTGGTTGGACACCTGTGACAGTTGTTTCACTGGACCGAAGGCTGTGGTTTTGCTTCTATAGCATGGGCAGCACAGTTGGCCCGAGTGCTCGTCATGTGGTGGTGTCAGGACAGTGGTGATGGCCCGCAAGTGTAGACGGAGTAATCTCCAATGAGACAGAGTGAATCTCATAGGCAGCTGAGTGGCACAGGTGAGGAGATTGCCCCGACTGTTGACTGGGAACTGCAGAGAGGTGAGTACAGCATCCTAACCAAGGCAGACCGAGGTGCAGGAGGGGACACAACCAGCCGATGGGGCAGGTTGACTCTAGGGCCTTATCTCTATTTATTAAAGTGACAGGAATGACCGGTACTCTCTGCAAAACAGGGACTTGCATGCGATGAGTTTTGCCAGATACTCGAGTCCCTCTCTTCAGGTACATCCTGGAGCCGGGAAAAAGTATCACGCCTCTGGGAGCCATTTTATGTTAAGTGTACACTGTGGTGCTTCAGAAAAGAAAAGCCTGGCTCCTAAATCATACTAACATTGTTTTTAGTGCTCACAAAATCTCCTCTTCAGTGTACTGAGGGTCCACATACCCACTATTGCAAACTAATTTTACCTGCACTCATCCTGGGCACGTGCTGAATAATATAAGGACACAGTCCTAATGTTTTTCTATTAACTGAAGTGACCAATCTGCTACAGTTGTAACCTGCAAAGGCTTGATTGCCAACCTTACCACCAAAAACCAATACAGCGAGCATAGCTCTAATTTTTGTTTTGCTGGTGTATTCCTCCTCTGAGATCTCCCAGCAATCATACCATAAGTGCTAAATGTCTGGTGTTTATCTCCTGTGGTGCTGTGCTGCCATCTAGTGAAGAAAAGAAATCATGACCGAGGAGAGCCAATTGCTTCTGTTTTTGGCAAATACTGACACCTACAGAGTTGGAAGTTACTGCTTTAATTTTTATGGAAGATATCAATGTCTTTTGGACTTTAGTCAACTAATACCTTTTTCGCAACATTGATTGTTATTTCTCTCATGGTGTCAATAATATGTAAATGTGACATATATGGCTGCTCATTTCACCATCAAGGAAATGTAACCTTATTATCAGTTGAGTGGTCCTATGTCTTTTCTCACTAGCCACTACCTTCCTATGGATTGAACACCAGGATCTGGGGCTAGCCATTTGACTCTACTGGTCACACACAATATGTCTCCCTAGCCTGATACAACCTAATCCATTTATATTGGGATTTACCTCCTCTGTCACCAATACATTTTTCTGCATTTGACCATACCTCTGCATGGAATGATATCTGTTAAGAAGTGGCCAGAAAGCTTGTTCCAATTCTACTTTTGCCAGTCAATCATCAGAAATGGCCACTCCTCACTCCTGTTTTCTATGTCATCAGAGGACAGGGATGTAGCTCTTGAACATAACGAAGACTCGCATTCAGAGCAAAGTGGACAAATTGATTACAAGTTACTGGTAACTGAGGTGGCCAAACAGCTATAGCCTGATATCACGCATCACTATCCGACTATATCTTCTGCACTCTACAAACTGCAGTCTGACGTATCTTCCCAAGAAAACCGTTTAGAAGAAACAGAGCAGAGAATATCTACCTTAGAAGATTACCAATGAGGGGTCGACACTTCTTTACAATGCATCATTAAGAAGACTTACGTGACAGACTTGACGACCTGGAAAATTGCTCCAGGAGAAACAACCGACAAATAGTAGGACTACTTGAGTCCGTACCAACACCAACATCTAAATGATATCTGTGAGAAAGAACTACCTGAAATTCTGGGTTTACCTCCGGGCATGAAAGTGGAAAGAGTATATCGTATTGGTCCACATCTAGTTAACTTGGGGTCATCTCCACCCGATGCTGTAATTAGACCAAGACAACTGATAATGAGGTACTTGGATAATAAAACAAGTATCTTAAGAGATTTCCAGAAACCTGTTAGAATTTGAGGCTCAAAAGGTTATGATGTTTGGTGATTACTCAGTGGAGGTGACTAAGAAGAGGAGGGTGTTTAGTCCTTCTTGTACGGCTTTATATAATATGAACATTCACTTCCAGATACTATACCCGATGGTTCTAAAGATTAAACAGCCAGATGAAACTTTAATAAGTATGACCTTGCCTGTGGATACAGAACATTACTGTACTTGACAGTTCTCTTGGCTCAGGAGCAGGGCTGTGACTTCTCAATTTCCCAAACCTCTGACTCCAACTCCTGACTCCCTCATACACGGCGCATGTTTAAGTGATAACTTTACTTTAGGAAATGGTAACATCGGCTTTTTATCACCTTATGATACAATAATCAAGCTATTTAGGTAGAACAGACACTGACAAGCAAAAGGGTAACAATGTTTTGATCTTTTGAATACTTGTGGGTAGAGTTGAAGAAAAAGCTGTGTTTGTATCCAAGTCCAGTCTGCACCAACATTGGGAACGTGTAGAAGAGACCTGGGATCAGATTTTGGTCTAGATATGCTTCAATCTGATTCAGAGCACAGAAGGATTCAGGCAGTATTGAAAACCAAAGGTGGATTTCTCAAATACTAACAAAATAATAAAAATTAACATTTTGATGTTTAGGAGCAAAACAGTAACAATGCAGTTACAGGAAAGAATCTGCGGAACTAAGCAGATGTGAAATACTTGCAAGTCACATTTATGTATAAGATAGGTAAGATGACTGTATATAAAATTACAGTAGCCTCATGTACAAAGCTGCAGTGGATGGTGAGATATAGAGCCTGAAAGTCACAAGTTCAAAACATTGTTACCCTTTTGGTTGTCAGTGTAAAATATATTTATTTGATATGACTTTAGAACACACAAAAATTGTAAATATGCAAGGCGCTGCAGGAACAGTTGTGGAATCTCTGAATTTGTTCTGAGAAATAGTATTGCTCCATCAGATCCTGCATACATGACCTCACATATGAGCTCATTATTTCCAGGCTAGAGAACGGCCTCCCTATACTAACCTGGGTTGGGGGCAAAGCGGTGGCTACAGGGGCTACATCTCTAACAATGTAAGGGTATAAAGGAATTGCCTCAGCCACACGCAGTTTTGATGAATGGTTGAACTCTTCTACTTCTTTGAAAGCAGGTGAAAAATTTTACTGAAATCTGTTTCTCATGGGAGCAAAATCTTTTCCCTCGAGGCAGCGCTTTGCCTGCTGCATGTCATCAATTACACTCCTCATGTGATGAGGCTGAAGATATGGGAGCAGTAGCACTGGCTGGACCCAATTCCTCTTGCTCTTTGCACTGCATCAAACTAACTGGACCAACTTATTATATATTTTGGGATTCGGAGTCGGTCAATTTTATGATGATTCCAGCTCCTGCAAAATAGCCTCCGACTCCACAGCCCTGGTCAGAAGTTGCCTTTTCAAAAAAAAGTCCAGATAATAAAATGTAAGAGAAACAAAAAGCAATAATAAAGAATAATTCACTGGCGCCTGGGCCAAGTTACAATAAATCTACAAACCGAAAGAAGAAAGACAGCGGAAATCTTTACAATGGTTGTATGAGAACTCCTCTCGTTCTGATGTTGATGCCGTCTGATGGGAGTAAGACTTAGTCTTCATACTAGGAATATGTGTGGTGTTTTTTGTATTGGGAATGTGGAAAGATTTGACTTGGTGATTAAATGAGTGGCTTGGATTATCCTCTGCTTTGTTTGGGGGGCAGTGTGATTTCCTGCACATTCTGTACACACATAAAAGCATGGTAAGGCATCATAGGAAAACCTAAAATGCTTTATTAGTCACGTTAGCTAGAAAAAAGTGGTGTTTAAAATCTCTGCACAGTATGTTTGATACATACTGTCTAAGGTGTTACATTGTTTTTCCTATGTTTATTTGCTCAAATTGTGTTATTATTTGCTTTAGATACTTGTTTAAGGTTGCTGTAGCTCGGGTGGAAATCCAGCATATAAATGTTTGAGAGCTTTGGGGTTTCTGTCCCTCCTGGTGTTCGGTTTCCCTCTATTTGAGTATTACAATTAAAAAATAGGGCATTCAGTACCGAGGCATCTTAAAAGCTTGAAGCCAGACAAAGCCCTCTTACAGGAAATGCATTTGTCCACTGTAGATGTTTTAGAATGCAGAAACTGTGGGTCAGGGCAGTTTTTGGCTTCCCAGCACAGGGTAACAAAGCGGGAATGTTGATTCTGATTGCTAATCTTTTATCTCATTCATTAATTACGGTTGAACCAGATGCTGAAGGTTGTTGGAAACATATTCTCATCAATACAGCTGGGAGAGACTTTATCATCTAAAATATACAGTGAAGGAAATAATTATTTGATTCCTTGCTGGTTTTGAACGTTAGCCCACTGACAAAGACATGAACAGTCTATAATTTTAAGGGTAGGTTAGTTTTAACATCGAGAGATAGAATATTCAAAATAAATCCAGAAAATCACATTGTATAAATTATATATACTTAATTGCATTTTGCTGAGTGAAATAAGTATTTGATCCCTCTGGCAAACAAGGAAAATAATCAATTCTCTGCAAAAATTACCCCTAAAAAAATCAGTACAGGAAAAGGAAAAAAGGATACAATAAAACATAACTTTTACTTGCAAATTATTAAAATCATTTATACCAATAGGGCTCTCCAACCATGGGTATATATGCGTCACAGAATCTTCTTGTTCATAGCAGATATAGTCCTGAACTTCATATGTAACCAATCTGAATAAAGGGGTATAAGGGCTTGTTCACACGACGTTTTTGTGAACCGTTTTACGGATCCGTTTTACGGATCCGCAAAACGGATCTAACAATTGTCAGTGTGATTAACATTGCTTTCAATGGCAAAAGCACATTGCTGTTCACACGAGTGATCGCCGATGCGCTTTTCGCGAGCCGCTTTTTGGATCCGTTTTAAGAATTTACATGTCAATTCTTCTTGCGTTTTACGCAAGAGAATCCCCATAGGAAATAATGGAGTGCGCTTTTGGCATCCCGAAAGCGGATCCAAAAGCGCAGCATACATTTGGGTGCGTTTTGGATCCGCTTTCGATGCCAAAAACGCATCCGTAAAACGCATTGGATTTAAATTAAATATAAAATTTGAATATTATGTTTGGGTTATATTTAGTTTATAAATGTATTTAAATATATATTTCTATAAATGTATATAATTATATATAAATGTATATAATAGTATATTTATATATATAAATATACTTTTGTATAGTATTTAGATATAATATAAATGTATATAATATTATAAATGTATATTTATAGAAATATATATAAATATATATGTATACTAAATATATATTTAGTTTATAAATATTTAGTTTATAAATGATTTAGTTTATAAATGATTGGTATTAATTCATTTACATGGGGTGGGTTTGAAAACTATAGGTGTATGTACAGTTGATTGACACTAGGTAAAAAAAAGGTTTTTTCTTGGTCATTGATAGGTTATATTATATTTAAAT
Source organism: Phyllomedusa bahiana (assembly GCA_025379985.1). Lineage (NCBI taxonomy): Eukaryota > Metazoa > Chordata > Amphibia > Anura > Hylidae > Phyllomedusa > Phyllomedusa bahiana. The sequence continues at coordinate 70,345 of JAODAL010003601.1, forward strand.
TGCAGTTTGATAGGTTGATTTAAGTAAAGCATTGAAAAAGCGGATCCAAAAAACGGATCCGTAAAACGCATGCAAAACGCATCCAATACGCATCCAAAAAAGGACCAGCTGTTGCGTTTTCTGGATCCGCTTTTTGGATGCAGTTTGCATCCAGTTTTCGCAGGTTAAAAACGGATCCGTAAAACGCATCCAAAACGGATCGAAAACGTTGTGTGAACAAGCCCTAAATCCTCCAGATGATGCTTTCCTTATATCCGGGGGAAAAAAAAGAACCTACAACAACCCTTAGTGGGAAAACACTAGGTTATATAGTGCTCGTAAAAACATATTTTAGCGCCAAAATGCGTAAAAAAAATACATATTTTTGGCGACAAAAGCAAGATAACTTTATTCGCACAAAAATCCGTAAAAAATAAAAACATATTTTAGCGCCAAAATCAGTAAAAAACGTATTTTAGCGCCAAAATCCGTTAAAAAAAATACCTATTTCTGACGACAAAAGCAAGATCACTTTTTTAGTGCCAAAATCTGTAAAAAAAAAATGTATTTTAGCCCCAAAATCCGTAAAAATGTATTTTAGCGCCAAAATCCATAAAAACCGTATTTTAGCAAAATTTTAAAAAAACTTTATTTTAGCGACAAATGCGAGATAACGTTATTAGTGGCAAAATCCGTAAAAGTACGGATTTTGGTGCTAAAAAATTTTAGCGACAAAAGCGAGATACTAGTAGCGAAAAAAATCCAGATTTTAGCACCAAAATCCATTAAATACTTATTTTTAGAGACAAAAGCGAGATAACTTTATTAGCGCTAAAATTCATAAAAGCGTATTTTAGCGCCAAAATGCGTTAAAAGTACGTATTTTTGACAACAAAAGCGAGAACTTTATTAACGCCAAAATCCTGGAAAAACGTGTTTTAGCGGCAAAATCCGTAAAATAATACGTATTTTGGGCGACAAAAGCAAGATAACCTTATTAGCACCAAAATCCATAAAAAAAGTATATTAGCGACAAACTCCATTAAAGAAACGTATTTTAGCGACAAAAGTGAGGTAACTTTATTAGCGACAAAATCCGTAAACAAACGGATTTTTAGCGGCAAAAGCAAGATAACTTTATTATGAATGGTACGAACGAGGACACATCGGACACTTGTATCTGATTGATAAGGTATAACCTGTATTAACACCCACTATAGGTGGGAATTTAATTTCCTGGGAGGGTTTTCATTGAAAAACGGGCCAAAATACAGCGCAAAAACAAACTTCCGCCACTTTACATAGACTCCAAAAGTAAATTTTCTGCCCTGCTCTGGCATTTTTGACACGTTTCAAAAGACGACCAGTAAATAAAACGAGCAAAAAAAAAAAGACGTTCTATGGAGACATCAGAACATTTTTACTATTGTAGTCTATGGGACAGCTTTAAAGTAGCTTTTTCAGCGTTTTTAGAAAGGAAAACGGACGTTTGTCTGTGCAGTAGAGACCTATCCTAATAGTAGAGTCCCAACTATTTATCTGCTCAAAACGAAGGGGTTTCAGGGCTCTTTTTCAAGTCCCAGAGCTGGGACCCGCACTTATCATCCACTGATGGCATACCCTATTGACGTACCATCAATGTCTATAGTGAAACAACCTGATCTGCGCTTAATGAATAAATAATGTTTATGTACAGAGGCTACATTTATTATTATTACTATTATCGTAAAAAAAATGTTGTTTCATAAAATGTATATGTATTTTATATGGTCAGTTGAGAGCAAACAGATGACAAATCAAGAAGCTAATAACCTAAAACTTCTCACAGCTAAGGCCTTGTCCCCACGGCGGCTGATAAAATTTTACACTGACCTTAATGGAAAATCTGGCGGTCCTAAAAACATAGAACAGGTTCATTCTTCTGACCGGTTTTCGTACGGAAGATGAACATGTCTATGTGAAAGGGGAGGGCTTTTCTCCGCTAACCGCAAAGAACAGCCGTCCCCCAGCGGGATAACTCCCCCGGTGGGATAACCCCCCTGGTATTTGCACTGAGCTGTAGAAATGGCCCCTAAGTCTAAGTTTACACAGCTTATTCACGCCGTAATTTCGGGACGGATCAGCCGTGTGAACGAGGCCTAAGGGTCTTCTCCAGTTGTATTCTTCAACCGAACAGCCTAGACTCCAAACGTATGGGTTTTACATACAGTACATTAGCAACACTCTAATGTAGGGAATAATAAATGCAGTAGAGAGACTTGCTGTGCAATTTTAAGTTTAAAATGTTTCCAGTCTACAATCGTTTAGATTAGTCGAATTGCAACAAACTGGGTTTTAGCCTCTGGATGTAAACTAAAATGTTTCCACTCACAGACTGCAAGCAGATATCCTGCTAATAGTGGTGAATTAAAGGGGTTTTGCCACGATGTAATGTTGACGTGGGATCCTCCTATTTCTAAATATATGTGATTACAAAAAATGCAGCCTGAGAGAGCTACAAGCTGCCTTACCTGCCCTTAGTTACTTCAAAGCTTCTATTAGATACGACCTGACAAGAGCTGCTGGCCGGGCTTGCGCAGAGAAAGCTTCTTATCTGATGAGACTGAGCTGCAGAAGCTTTAAAGGCACCGGGTAGAAATATGTTGTTTTTTGTATACAGAATCCACTAGTTGTAGTGTGATTATCTGAGTAGATCCCTGCTTTATCTGATGACAGAGAACATGAAGAAGCTTTCAAGCTGCTGTGGAGAAAGCTGTTGTCTTTTGTATACAGAATCCACAAGTTGTAGTTTGATTATTTGAGTGAGCATTTCACACGATCCCTTATGCAGCTCTGTGCTCTGGCAGTCTGTCTCTCTCTCTCTCTCTCTCTCTCTCTCTCTCCAGCTCCATGGCTTGTTTACATTTGCTTCTTATCAGATAAGGCAGGTCCTGGCAAAACCCCTTTAAGTTACATTTGCATAAAACTTAGAGGTTGCCCATGAATTTGTATCTCTTTAGCTGGCCCTTAATAAAATATAATTACCTTTTCAATTTGCTCATCAATATGCTCATCTTCTCTGATATTACTCCAATTATTACCCACTATAGTGTTTTTTTGTTCATAACAGCATTGATGTGTTAGAAAATGATTAGTGGAGTGTGTTAGAAGATTTTTATTTATTTTTTTGTTTTTTTGGGGGGGAAGGGGAGGTTGTTTTGATTTTGTTAAAACAACTTTCCCTAAATCTACTGTACAAAGGAAAATAGGAAACTTTGTAATATATAATATTCAAAAAATGTTTTTCTTTTCACTTAATGGCCTCAGTAACGGAGGTTGATGGACAGAAAGCAAAAATAGGTCCAGCGCAGAGGAGAGATAAAAGACTTAGGGCGACATGTATGTACGGGGCTGTGCCAGGAGTCTGGCGTCTTTTCAGCCTGAAAACTGGTGCAGCTTTGTTCGCTATATCTTTAATCAGGCGCACTCCAATATTAGGCGCATTACAAAGCGCCCGCGGCACTTTGTGATGCGCCTGAGAACGGGGAAGCATGCTGAAGTTGTGTCGCACTACAACCATAGTATTCTACGCATTTATGACTGTTTATCGGCAAATCCAGGCGCAATTACTGCTGAAACATGTAGACCACTTTAAAAGTGGTTTACCTGAACCAGAATTGTCGCTTAGTAGCTAGAAAGCGCTAAATCTATGACTCGCAGTAGGACAGGTTCATAGATTCAGGCACATTCTACGCTACTAATGCGCGCAAATAAAAATGCCGCCTGGGCGCCAAAATACATACATGTTGCCCTTAGGGTATGTTCACACAGCTTATTTTGGGGCGCATTTTGCGGCGTACTGCACCTAATACGCGGGGAAATGCGCCCCATAATTACGGTAATCCATAGCTCTCATAGAAAACAATGGATTACGCCTCCTCTCCCCGCTCATACAATACGATGGTATTATACGCACGGGGAGATAAGTGACATGTCAATTACTTGCGCCGATTTCACGCCGCGAATAATGCACGTCTGTGGGTCCGCGCCCCCCCCCCCTGTGCCGCGGGAATACGCGCGGATCAGCACGAGTCAGAAAAGAGGCGTCGCCATGCCAGTTTTAAGGTGCTTTAAATCGGTGTAAAGTGCGCCTGAATGAACTAACCTGTCAAAAAATCTGGCGTGTGATATATATGTGATATGTGATATATATGTGCATAGCATAATTGAAGAGCCTACTCTAGGTGCAAAGCATATCATTGCTAGCATATCTGATGCACCTACTTTAAAAAGCATTCAGATGTGTCGTGTATGGCGTAAAATGCACCTAGTTTTAGTGTACATCAAGTCCATTTTTATAGAGAATAGGGTGTCAAAAGTTTTTGGGTGCAAAATACAGCAAAAAAAATGGCGTAGCCCTAACGAGACATGTTGCCCCTAATATATAGCCAGTACCTTCTCCAGATGTGTCTCTACCTCTCATTCCTTTCTTCTCTTCCGTAGACTTCTATGGGCAACCATAACCTAGGCTTGCTTTAAAGCTGGTTCCTGTCTTCTCTGCAAGATGGTTTCTGATTATTGAGCAAGTAGTGATGCAGGGAGAAAGAAGCAAAGGAGTTTAATACAAGAAAAAAAAAGCTTTGTTCTCTAATATAATATATTATTAAGTATTATTTTTCCTTGTACGTTTTACGGCTCAGCGACAGCTTTTTCAGATTCTCTAAAATACATTAAAGGGGTTGTCTCGCTACAAAGAATAGCTTTCAAATTGTAGGGAACACAAAATAAAAACATTTTCCAAATATATTGCTTTGTTCCTCTGTTTTCCCTAAGGAGATACAAGTGAATTTATGACCTCCCTGGCTATTTCAGTTCCCTCAGTAACAGACCTGTAAACAATTCTCCCCCTGCTGTTTGTTCAATGAGATAACAGTGAGTGACATCATCACACAGGTCCCTGCAGTGTCCTGTGCTGCTCAGCAGTAAAAAGCTTGATTTATGTAAAATAAACAGAACTGTAATTAGTGCTTTTGTTTTGGGGATCAGATAAGAAGTCCTGTTAGTGGTTGAGAAGCTAATCTGATCTAATTAGCATCTGAAAGCACAGCTTGGCACTGAGCTGTACAAGCATGGAGCTTATGCAAATGAGTCAGTCTGAACCAGGAAGTGACAGAGTATTTCATTCATGCATTCTCTGAAACTCTGAAGGGAGACAACTCCTTTAAGTGGAAAAATAATTGCTTGTGTGTTAATTTAAGTGTGGTATACTCAATCTGTAGATTGTTTAAAAAAAAATTTAATGTTTTCTTTTTGCTCTGTAACAGCATGCTAGTTACCTTGGCATTGACAAAAGTGAATCACAACTCAAACATGCAGTTGACAATGTGAAGAAAGCCGGTGTGATGAACTCCGTAGCATTCCTAAAAGGATCTGTGCTGGGTAAGACTCCTCTCAGGTATCAATGAGATATGCAAATACCAGAATAATGAAATAGAATTGTTGAAGGCATTTTTATTACTTTCTGCAAAGTCAAAAGTTTACATACATTTCCTTAGTATTTGGTAGCATTGTCCTTAAACTGTATGACTTGGGTCAAACGTTTTGGATATCCTTCCACAAGCTTCTCACAATAGTTGGTAGGAATTCTGGCTCATTCCCCCTGACAGAACTGGTGTAACTGAGTCATGTTTGTAGGCCACCTTGCTAGCACCTGCCTTTTCAGCTTTGCGCATAGATTTTCAATAGGATTGAGATTAGGGCTTTGTGATGGCCACTCCAAAACATTGACTTGGCTATCCTTATGCCACTTTGCAACCAGTTTGGCAGTATGCTTAATGTCATTGTCCATATGGAAGACCCATTTTCGCCCAAGCTTTAACTTCCTGGCTGATGTCTTGAGATGTTCAGTTTTTCCACATAATCTTCTTTCCTCATGATGCCATCTATTTTGTGAAGTGCACCAGTCCCTCCTGCAGCAAAACAACCCCACAACATGATGCTGCACCTCTGTGTTTCACAGTTGGGATGGTGTTCTTAGGCTTCCAAGCTTCTCCCTTTTTCCTCCAAACGTAACCATCGTTACGTTATAGCCAAATAGTTACATTCTAGTTTAGTCAGACTACGGGACATGTCTTTTGTTCCTGTGTGCAAACAACCAACTTCCGCCAGCATCTTCGCAAGGTCTTTTGCCTTTTGGGTGTATATGCACATGTCGGACCAAAGCACGTTCATCTCTCAGACACAGAACCCGTCTCTTTCCTGAGTGGTATGATGGTTTGACATTCCCATCTTGTTTGTCCTTGCATATTATTGTTTGTACAGATAAACGAAGCATCTGGAAATTGCACCCAAGGATGATCCAGACTTGTGCAAGTCCACAATTCTCTTCCTGATATCATTAGACTTTCCCATGATGTTACACACAGAAGCAGTGTGTTTCTGGTGTTCAATAAAATACATCCACAGACATGTCTCTGATTAACTCAGGGGTTGCCAATAAACCTATCATAAGCTTCCAAAGACATGACTTCATCATATGGGTCCCAAATTGCTTAAAGGCATAGTAATCTAGTGTATGTAAACTTTTAACTTTGCAGAAGGTAATAAAAATACCTTAAAGAATTCTCTCTCATTATTCTGGCATTTGGCAAATATAAATAATTTTGGTAATCCTAACTGACCTGAAACGGGTAAGGTTTATTCTGATTTTCAGATAGTGAGAAAAACATGCATATATGTCTCTTTATATAGTGTATGTAAACTTCTGGTTTCATCCGTGTGTGTGTATATATATATATATATATATATATATATAATATATTATATATATATATATATATATATATATATATATATATTATATATATTACAAAGCAGGCATCCACAAACTGCAGCCCTCCAGCTATTGGGAAATTATAACTCCCATCATGCATTTATATAATCTACAACAGTGGGAATGATGGGAGTTGTAGTTTCCCAACAGCTGGAGGGCTGCAGTTTGAGGATGCCTGGTATACAGTATCTGACAAAAGTCAGTACACCCCTCACATCTTTTCGTGGAGCAACATTGAAGATATGACACTTTAATATAATGTCAAGTAGTCAGTGTACAGCTTGCATGACGGTATAAATTTGGTGTGCCCCTAAAATAACTAAACATATAGCCATTAATGTCTAAACCGCTGGCAACAAAAGTGAGTACACCCCTAAATGAAAATGGACAAATTGTGCCCGAGGGGTCAATATTTTTTGGGGCCAACATTATTTTTCAGCACTGCCTAAAGGGGTAGTCCCGTTACAGGAAATGCTTTGCGGATTTCTCATCATGGGACTACCCCTTTAACTCTCTTGGGCATAGAGTTCACTAAACCTTCACAGGCTGTAGCCACTGGAATCCTCTTCCACTCCTTCATGACAACATCGCATTGCTGCTGGATGGTAGAGACCTTGCGTACCTTCACCTTCCTTTTGACGATGCCCCACAGATGCTCAATAGGGTTTAATGTTTGGAGAAATGCTTGGCCAGTCCAGCACCTTTAGCCTAATTTTCTTTAGCAAGGTAATTGTCGTCTTGGAGGTGTGTTTGGGGTCGTTATCATGTTGGAATACTGCCGTGTGGCCCTGTTTCCGAAGGGAGGGGATCATGGTCTGCTTCAGGATGTCACAGTACATGTTGGCATTCATGGTTCCTTCAATGAACTGTAGCTCCCCACAGCTAGCAGCATGCATACAGCCCCAAACCATGACACTCTCACCACCATGCTTGACCTTAGGCAAGACACATTTTGTCTTTGTACTCCTCATCTGGTTGCCACCACACCTGCTTGACACTATCAGAACCAAATAAGTTTATCTTGGTCTTATCAGACCACAGGACATTGTTCTAATAATCCATGTCCTGAGTCTGCTTGTCTTCAGCAAACTGTTTGTGGACTTTCATCAGCTTTACAAGAGGCTTCTTTCTGGGATGACAGCCATGCACACCAATTTGATCTATTTTGAAAAGACAATCTCTGAATATGACGCTGAGCACATACACTCAATTTCTTTGGTCGACCATGATGATGCCTGTTCTGAGTAGAACCTGTCTTGTTAAACTGTTGTATGGTCTTGGCCACCGTGTTGCTGCTCAGTTTCAGGGTGCTGGCAATCTTCTTGTAGCCTAGGCCATCTTTATATAGAGCAACAGTTGTTGTTTTTTTTCAGATCCTCAGAGAGTTCTTTGGCATGAGGTGCCATGTTGAGCTTTCAGTGACCAGTATGAGAGAGTGTGGGTGTGATAAAAACAAACACATCTGATCTCCATTCACACCTGAGACCTTGTAACACTGAGTCACGTGACACTCAGTGTTACAATTTTCATTTAGCCCCGATTCACACGGCTTATTCAAGCCGGAATTGCGAGATGGATTGCGCTCGCAATTCCGGCTTGAATAAGGGGCGGGGCGGGGGCGCGGTCCGCCGGCCCCATAGACTTACATTATCCACGGCGCGTATTGCGCCTGGATAATGTGCTTTTTACTTTCTCCCCGCCCGGCGGATTCGCCAAGCGAGGAGGAGCGACGGAATCCACTGTTCTCTATGAGAACTGTGGATTACCGTAATTACTGCGACGGATTGGCACCGTACTGCAGCCGTACTGCAGCGCAAATCCGGCGCGCAGTACGGCGCCAATCCACGCCGAAATAAGCCGTGTGAACGGCCCCTTAGGGGTGTACTCATTTTTGTTGCCAGCAGTTTAGACATTGATGACTGTTTGTTGAGTTGTTTTGAGGACACACCAAGTTTACACTGTTATACAAGTTCTACACTGACTACTTTACATTGTAATAAAGTAATCCAACCGTCAGAAAATCCAAGCAGTGTAGACTACTGCTAGGATTTTCTGTTGAAGTCTTTGGGGATAACTGACAGTCAGTTTTCAGACGGTTTCAAAATCCAAAAATCATCTGAAACACCATACTGTGTATACTTACCTTAAGGGGCCGTTTACACGTCCGATTGGTATTTGAACTGTTATTGTGCCGTGCACACAGCCACAGGGGCACGGCTTTTCTCCACTATTAGCGGAGAAAAGCCCTCCCCTTTACATAGACATGTTCTTCTGCCGCCCAAAAACCAGACAGAAGAATGAACATATTCTATGTTTTTAGGGCCGCCGGCGATCTGAAAAAAAACGCCGGGTGGAAAACCCGTGCAGTGGAGTCTGCTGCGCGGGTTTTCAATAGAGGCCCGTGTTAAAAGTTTTCACCCTGTTTGCAGAAGGTTTTCAAAACTGAAAACAGTCTGAAAAACCGGGTGAAACCCCGTGCCGTGGGGACAAGGCCTTATTGTGATGGTGAACTGGATTCAAAAAAAGGATACTATGACAATTGATATTGGAATTTAAGTTAGTTTTGTAGTGACCCTTTACCTCATATTAAAACTCAGTGTTTAGATCTCAGAAGAGTCTTGTGAATATACGTCTTGTTTTGTTTGTCAAAAGTTACATATTTTCAATTTAATTTTTTATTTTGTCTTATTAAAACAAAATTTAGAACCATGTTTTTACATTGTGGAACACGCTACAACCTTAAGTTATGTTTAAACATAACAACGGGCAGCTTGAAATAGTTACAGGTTACCCGGTCCCAGCCATGGTGGTTTTACCTAGAAATGTTGTGGCTTTCCCAGGTAAAACATCCAATGAAGTTGTGCTGGGTACGGGGAGAATCTGCTGTGCCTGGGAGAGATGAGTCTGATGTGTGTCTTCTCCCTGCCCCCTCAGCTTAACTAACAGCTTTCTCCCTATGAACAAACGTGTGAGGGCTGTCAGTTTAGATGAGGGTGCAGAGAGAAGACTCACATCTAAGGCTATGTTCACACGGCTTATTCTGGGACGTATTTCAGCCCGTAATTCGCGCCGTACTGCGTGAATTCCGGGCTGAAATCAGTCCCAGTCATTACGGTAATCCACAATTCTCATAGAGAACTATGGATTACATCTCCTCTCCCTGCTCGCACAATATGGCAAGCGAGGAGAGAAGTGACATGCTACTTATTTACGGCGTATATGCGCCGTGGATAATGCATGTCTATGAGGCCGGCGAGTGTTCGCCGTACAGGATAAATGACAGGATAACTTTACTATTTAGTTCGGTACAATTGCAATGATATAAATTTTATATAGTTTTTTTATGTTTTATTACGTTCACACAATAGAAATGAGTTTATAAAAAATTGCCTTTTTATGTTGTCATAGTCTGACAGCCATAACTTTTATATTTTTCTGTATACGGATCTGATTATGTGATTTGTGCGGAATGAGCTGATGTTGTTAATGGCGACATTATGGGGTGCATATGACGCTTTTATCACTTTTCATTAAGGTTTTTGTGAGGCATTTTGAACAAAATACAGCAATCTTGATAGTGTTTTTTATTTTTATTTTTTTACAGCGGTCACCTTGCGGTATAAATGACATCCTAGCTTTACTCAGCAGATCGATACGATTATAGCGATATCCAATTTGTATTTTTTTTATGTTTTACTGCTTTTACACAATAAAAACACTTTTATTCAAAAAGAAAACACGTTTTTGCATCGCCATAGTCTGAGAGCCATAACTTTTTTATATTTCTGTTTACGGAGCTGTGTAGGGGCTTGTTTTTAATTAACATGACATATGGTGGGTCGTTACGCACGTGGCGATACCAAATATGGGTACTTTATTTATTTTTGATCTTTTTGGGGCGATTGCTGGTTGTAAAGGGGAAAAGGGTGGTGTACGTTTTTTAAATTTATTTTTCGTGTTTGTGTTTTACTTTTTTACACTTTTTCCATTCTTCCCCATAGGGGAATTGTATGAGCGATATTCAAATCGCTCATACAAGAGGAGACCTGCCCACAGCATTACTGCTGTGTACTGGTCTCCATGGTGACTGTCAATCACCATGCCCACAATACATTGTGGGCATGGTGACACCATCGGATGACCCAGATGCTTTGAGAAAGCATCCGGGTGGTCGGGTAAGGAGACCAGCAAGCGCGTCTCCGCTGCTCGCTGCGCCAATCACAGGCAAGAGGGGCTACTCCTCCTCCTGTCTGCAGCTCGACATCGAAGAATTAATCACCCGCGGCCGGAGTGAGCATACGTCAATTTGCGGGAACCCCTACCCGACCTTGACGTATGGGTACGTCAAATGCCGTTAAGGGGTTAATATTTCATAAAGCTGCAACTTTGAGTGTATTTACACAGTGTAATGCGCATCTGTGGTATCTGCCAAAGTACAGTAAAAAAACAATATACCATGAAGAAACTGCAGCAGATCCATACAAATCACTAGAACAAATGTTTTCTCTTTTTGCTCTATTTCCCAGCAGTATGTGCTTTATGTGCAGGATAAAAAGTGTGGAAGACCATGCTTTTTTGTGTCTCACACAGAAAACATGTATGTTTGCCAGATAGAGCAAATACAATCCAAAAGACAAGGTTTTCTCCATTGATTTCTATTGGTTTTCATGATACCCTAACAAAATACCACAGAGGAAGAGCATAACACGGTGTGAACAGCCTCTTTTGCTATAAATTTATTATGTTTATCATATTTGTCTTAGGTCTTCCAGTTCGCTCAGAAAGCATGGACATTGTCATTTCTGATATACCATTTGGGAAAAAGTTCAAATGTTCTAAAGATATGAAAGAGCTTCTGCCTGACATCATGCAACAAATGGAAAGGTACAGAGTAAATTTAATATAGGATTTGGTAAACGGATACCATTAATGAAGTTGACATTAAAGTTGTGGCTTCCATTTAAAACAAAATCTTCAACGCTCTTCCAGATCATCATAAAACAGATACCAGTGGTGTCTGACAACCCCATTGACTTTAAATAGGTCCATCTGGTTGTCAATTGATTTGGTGGCCAGAGTAGTGCAACATGCTCTACTATTTTTAAACGGTAGCACTTATCTTTACAGTGCATGCTAATTTGTAATAGAGGAGAAAAGTCATTTGCGAGTCTTTACCATACTAAACTCTAACCTAACTAACCTTAGATGAGTGATGCCTACCTACGGCCCATCAGGGTAAGGCAAATATATAGTGTGTAACTACCTCTCCTGCGATAATCCTCATGCTAGAGCATTCTTGTACATTGAGTGCTCTTCCCAACCATTAATAACAGAAGAGCAACTGCATTTTCTCCTTTTGGGGTAGTACTGTGATGTTTCTCCCATCTTATTAAGTTGTGAAATATATGGTCTAATTTTGGGCTTTTTCTATATGACCGTAATTTTTTCTGTGTTCCTTCTTTATGTATTTTTTTTCACAAAATAACAGATCTTGGAAGATTGGATTTGGAAACTTTTTATTTTTTTTTCAATAATTTACTGTATATGGAAAAAACACAAGTCACAAATACAGATACATATATTTGTGCTTGCCTTCCCTTAACCCAGCCCCTGCTAAATGCAATGTAATGTATTTTTTTCACAAAATAACATCTTGGAAGATTGAATTAGGAAACTTTTTTTATTTTTATTTTTTCAATTATGTACTGTATATGGAAAAAAAAAACATGTCACAAATACAGTTACATATATTTATGCTTGCCTTCCCTTATCCCAGCCCTTGATAAATGTAATGTGTAGCCCTTTAATGCAATTAATAGGTTGTCTCACGATGATGTTTCACAGTGCCACAGCCAGCTTCAGACTCACACCTCCTGGTAAGGTTGTGGGCGGGTCTATAACAGTGATTGGCATATCAGCTCCGCTCTTCCTAGCTGAACCTGTTACAGCGATATGATTACTGGAGGTTTATAATTTGTAGTTCATAAGTATACATGGTTAATAAAAGTCATTAAATTGAATAAAGAAGCTCCAGTACTACTGATAACAATCAGCAGGGAGTGACTCACCATGGTCAACAGTGCAGAGGTGGTCTGTAATCTAGAGAAACCTGTTTACGCAAGCAGTAGATAAAATCTGCTTGATCTCATGAACAAAGCAAAATCAAAACAGCAATGTGTTTTATAATAGTTTTTATTTATCTTTGCCTAGATGTTTAATACTAATACCCATTTAAGGGGTATCAGTAAAAGACTCAAAGATAGATGATTTAGCAAACTGACAGTGGGTAGATTAAACAAGTGCACTGGTAGGTGGAGATTCAATGTGGGTACACTACAGGAATGGGAGAATTATAGCAATAACTGTCCCGATGCTCTCCCTCAAAAGCTCACCCAATGATTACCCCTAACACTAGAACCTTTATCCCTAATACTTACACCTTTCCGTCAAATATGTCCCTAAGCTAACCCTGACCCTAATGCAGAAACTGGGATTTGGACACAGTGAGTCTTGTTCATTGCCCAACAGAAACTAGACAGACACCAAATCTGTGTTTCTCAAAAACTACAAAGTCTCAAACTAGGCCAAGCGAGACAAGGAACAAGATACTTCAGCCCGACACAACTGAACTGACAATAGACCAAACAGAGCAATGCCACAAAACTTCTTTACTCTGCAACTAAGCCAATATTTTAAGCTGAGCTTTATAGAATATGCTAATGAGCTGAGGTGCATGGTCAGGTCTGCTGACAAGCAAGGGTCCTGAGCACTTGCCATTCATCCACTCCAAACACAGACAACAAGACAAGCATAACACAGAAACTCTTACTGACCTGATAAGCAGGAGATGCCGACATGGCAGGAGAGGTCTTGCCATTTGTGACAGTAGAATAATGTGTTCTCAGCAATAAAAAAAAAAAAATTACCATTGAAAATTTTACAACTACTACTCTTCCTTTATTCAGACATATCATTACTGCATAAATGGCTTGTTTGAGGTCCTACATCAGCCTCTATATTGGCCTCAAGTAAAGACCCTAACTGGGTTTAGCCAAAACACCTGTTTCTTTTCACGGGTACAACAGGAAACTGAAAAAGCAGCATAACTAGGAATAATTAATTAAATGAATAATAGCGCCATATGTGAGAGAACCCACAAAGTAGTGCAAAATATCAGAAAGCTCCCAACTTGTTATTCCCTACAAAAAGGTACAATGGTGTAACCCCTGAATGGACCCCTTTTAAACTCTGGGTCCCATGCCACCTAGTATGGTCATAGTTCTGTCCATAGTTCTCCTCTGCTATTTAAATGCAGGCTTGTTTTTGTATTTTGATTCCTTCTTTCCTACATAAACCAGTAGAGCTTAATTTTATGGACAGGGCATCAGGCAATAACCACATCACACCCGCATACTACCACCACCCTTATCTCCTTCTGTTAATGTGATTTTCTTGACTAGTTACTTCAATAACTAGTGCTTCCAGTATTATTTTATTAATGATGGGTACAGGCACAGGCTTTTTACTGAAGCTTCTGTTTATGTTCTCATACTGCAGCATTATTGTCTGCATCATAAATGCTGAGCATAGCATAACTTTGTCCTGAGCAACTTCTAACAGCTTACTACAGTAATGAGTACATAGGCTTTTCAGCAATATTGTTGCCATACACCGAAGAATATATGCTTAGGCTTCCAGACTATTAATCTGTAACATTTGTCAATTGAGATATTCAAGATTTATAATATTGCTCTCTACTGTCTCTTACCTTATATTTACAGAGTCCTGCGTGTTGGAGGCGTTCTTGTTTTATTGCTCAGCCAAAAGCTTCACTACCACCTAAAAAACAATTTTATATTCAAGTCTGATAAAGAAGAAAACCTGCAAATTCATGGCTCGAACTCCCCATCTCACTGCAGCAGTGGAGGATTGAAGGCAAAAGGACAAACCTCAATGAAAAACTTTGATTTTACATCCTTGACTCACATTGAGTCGCATTCAATAAGCCTTGGAGTCACAGAAGCTGTTTTCTTTAAATGTAAAAAGACATCGCAGTCTGTTTTCATTTAAAAAAAAAAAAAAATGAAGACCACACATTTTGATCACCCATACCATAAAAACACCTGCCTAATATTGTGTAGATCGCCAATTACCACCTAAACAGTTCTGACTCATCAAGGCATGGACTACACAAGACCTGTAAAAGTGACCAAAGTTAACCTTTTAAAGAATCGTGCTAAAGTAGCTCTCGTTGGGATAAGACCTAACGTGCTAGCCTTTTCTTTTCACACATATCTATGTGTCCTGAGAGACCATTGCTCCATTACCAACAGACCGATTGTTCTTCCTCGGACAATTTTTGGTAGGTACTAACCACTGCATATTGACAACAACCACATTTTTTTTTTCTTTTTTGTTATAATAAAATATAAATTTTGGTACTGGCCTGACTATTGTCTTTTTTTTAAAACTGCTGTACTTATCTAATATATATATATATATATATATATATATATATATATATATATACAGGCAGTCACCGATTTACATCGTTCCGACTTACATCCGTCACCTAGTTACAAATGGAGACTTTTGGGACATGGCTGGGTGTGCTGACATCACACACTGAGTCATGCCCCATAATAACCAAGTGCCAGCATGCCACAGCAGCACATGAGATACAGAAATTGAGGTAAAATCTTCTAAACAGGGGCACAAATAGCAAAACAAATGTAAAAACTGTTCCCTGCACTATCCAAAACAAAACAAAAAAAACATTTTGCTGGAGTTAAATTTAATAAATATACCTGTTCCGACTTGCATACAAATTCAACTTAAGAACAAACCTACAGGCCCTATCCTGTTTGTAACCGGGGACTGCCTGTATATATTTATGAGATGAGATGAAATCGGAATAAACCTTACCTGTTTCAAATCAATTAGGATTACTAAGATTATTTATATTTGCCAAATACCAGAATAATGAGAGAGAGGAATTGTTTTTTTTTTTTTTAACAATAAACTTTTTATTGGTCAGATATAAAGTAGTACAAACAGAGTACAGTATATGTCATTGTAAGACCAAATTTCAACTTTTATCCCCAAAACACAACCCAGCCCACCTCCCAAATCCATCTCCAGATTCAGAGCAGTAAATATCCATTACAATCACATAGCAATGCAATATTAATAACATTCAGTTCTTGTCACAATAAAAATTGTACCTGGCTGTCGGACGGCCTCCATCCACACAACTGCCATAGACACAGTCCCAGGAACCTCTACACCGAGATCCCCAACGAGAGAGAGGAATTGTTTAAGGCATTTTTTTTTTTATTACTTTCTGCAAAATCAAAAATTTACATACAGTAGGATTACAATGCCTTTAAACAATTTGGGACAGTCCATATGAAGATGTCATGTCTTTGGAAGCTTCTGATAGATTTATTGGCAACATCTAAGTTAATTAGAGACAAACCTGTGGATGTATTTTAATTCACATCAGAAACACACTGCTTCTGTGTGTAACATCATGGGAAAGTCTAAAGAAATCAGCCACTATATATCGGGAAGAGAAATGTGGACTTGCACAAGTCTGGATCATCCGTGGGTGCAATTTCCAGATACCTGGGTTCAGACTTCTCTCAAGCCTCTGGGGATAGAGCCTCTTGTCAGTTCCTCTGCTGCTCCACTGCCAGGTAGCAGACCACGCCCCTCAAACACCTGCAGACCCATGCCTTTTATTGGCCTCCAGAGACCTGTCCAAAACCTGGCCTAGAACCCGGGGAGTAGACACCCAGCCGACACGTTGTCTACTCCCGATAAGAGCCGACCCAGATCAACCAAACTAATTATAAACGGCTGCCAACCACTTAGTGTGGCTGACAATACATATGGCTATATTTACTATTTTGCCATAGGCAAACTTAAACTCTATCAGTTCTCAATCTATAAAGCACTTAAACTTAACTTTTATAATATATAACACTTAACCTCGATAAACACTATTTTAAAAACCTCATTTCTAACCTCTCAATTTGTCCTTTTCTAATTGTGAAGGAATAACTTCTTTTCTATTATCAAGTCTGGTGGACCACCACCTATTAGCAGGGAAACCCTATATATATACAGTGATTTGCTAACTCTAAAAAGGAATCCAAAACATCTTACTTGAGCAGTCATCCCTAATCTGATGGGCATGAAACATATAAGGTTTCCTTGTGAAACCCTCTGCAGCGGGTAACACAGTAGAAAGAGGTAGAAAATCACATATTAAAATGTCATACCTGACCTCCCCAACATGTTTCACCAGCTAACTGGCTTCATCAGGGGATAGAGGTCCGGTCAAATGTGGTCTAGCTTATTTCCTTTTATATGATCTAAGTACACACCCTATTCAGGTGCTCACCAGTTGGCCACCAGAGATTCAACAATACCCATTCCCCCTTTTTCTCTCCTGCATGCATACTGATACTATTTACTGCTGCTGCATTCTTATAAACAAAATTCCTCAGGCAAATTCACCATCTCCATAGTGGGCTTCCGCCCTATCTTACCATGCCGCCCGCAGGGAGAATAGTGGGGAAAGTGGGAGGTTAAATTGCGGGAGGGGGGAGGGCAGGAATATCATAAGGCCCGAAGCTTTATTAAAATGAATATGCATATTAGATACAGAGGGGAAGAGGTTTATGGGAAGGGACAAAGATAGCAGTGTACTGTATAATGGAGTACGTATTCCCAATGAATATGCATATTAGACATAGAGGGGAAAAGGTTTATGGGAAGGGACAAAGTTAGCAGTGTGCTGTAAAAAGTAATACCTATTCCGCTTAGTTTGTTCTAGGTGAGCCGCGCAGACGCAGTAATGTGAGAGAGGTTGGACGGAAGTCCGTCACAGTTAGGGCAGAAATGTCCATTGGTACAGTGCGCGGGCGGCATGGTAAGATACGGCGGAAGCCTGCTATGGAGATGGTGAATTTGCCTGAGGAATTTTGTTTATAAGAACTCAGCAGCAGTAAATAGTATGCATGCAGGAGAGAAAAAGGGGTAATGGGTATTGTTGGATCTCTGGTGGCCAACTGGTGAGCACCTGAATAGGGTGTGTACCTAAGAACATATAAAAGGAAATGATATAGACTGCATGGGATTGGACCTCTATCCCCTGATGAAGCCAGTTAGCTGGTGAAACATGTTGGGGAGGTCAGGCATGACATTTTAATTTGTGATTTTCTACCTCTTTCTACTGTGTTACCCGCTGCAGAGGGTTTCACAAGGAAACCTTATATGTTTCATGCCCATCAGATTAGGGATGACTACACAAGTAAGATGTTTTGGATTCCTTTTTGGAGTTAGTAAATCGCTGTATATATAGGGTTTCCCTGCTAATAGGTGGTGTTCCACCAGACTTAATAATAGAAAAGGAGTTATTCCTTCACAATTAGAAAGGGACAAATTGAGAGGTTAGAAATCAGGTTTTTAAAATAGTGTGTATCGAGGCTAAGTGTTATATATAATAAAAGTTAAGTCTTAGTGCTTTATAGATTGAGAACTGATAGAGTTTAAGTTTGCCTATGGCAAAATAGTAAATATAGTTATTAAAAGTCACTCTTTGTTCTCTTGCAAGATTCCCATTTTGTTTTTTAGACTATTTAATACATATGGCTGGCTCCTATCCCACCAAGGCCAGGTACCCTTGGTGGCGTGTTGCTTGTATACCTCCTGTATTACTCCGCCTACTGGCAGAAACAGGCGACTACCTGTAGTCGCTCTGCCAGTGTATGTATGTATATATAGATAGATAGATAGATAGATAGTGAAGGAAGTAATTATTTGATCCCTTGCTGATTTTGTAAGTTTGCCCACTGATGAAGACATGAACAGTCTATAGTTTTAAGGGTAGGTTAATTTTAACATTGAGAAATAGAATATTCAAAATAAAATCCAGAAAATCACATTGCATAAATTATATTAATTTATTTGCATTTTGCTGAGAGAAATAAATATTTGATCCCCTACCAACCATTAAAAGTTCTGGGTCCTACAGACCAGTTAGATGCTCCTAATCAACTCGTTGTGTGCATTAAAGACAGCTGTCTTAAATAGTCACCTTTATAAAAGACTCCTGTCCATAGACTCAATTAATCAGTGAACTCTAACCTCTACAACATGGGCAAGACCAAAGGGCTTTCTAAGGATGTAATGGACAAGATCATAGACCTGCACAAAGCTAGAATGGGCTACAAAACCATAAGTAAGACATTGAGTCATTTTCTGTATTTTCATGACTATAAAAATTGTAGAGTCACACTGAAGGCATCAAAACTATGAATTAACACATGTGGAATTATATACTTAACAAACAAGTGTGAAACAACTGAAGATATGTCTTATATTCTAGGTTCTTCAAAGTAGCCACCTTTTGCTTTGGTTTCGGCTTTGCACACTCTTGGCATTCTCTCGATGAGCTTCAAGAGGTAGTCACCTGAAATGGTCTTCCAACTGTCTTGAAAGAGTTCCCAGAGATATTTAGCACTTGTTGGTCCTTTTGCCTTCACTCTGCGGTCCAGTTCACCCCAAACCATCTCGATTGGGTTAAGGTCTGGTGACTGTGGAGGCCAGGTCATCTGGCGTAGCACCCCATCACTCTCCTTGGTCAAATAGCCCTTACACAGTCTGGAGGTGTGTTTGGGGTCATTGTCCTGTTGAAAAATAAATGATGGTCTAACTAAGCGCAAACCGGATGGACTAGCATGCCGCTGCAAGATGCTGTGGTAACCATGCTGGTTCAGTATTCCTTCAATTTTGAATAAATCCCTAACAGTGTCACCAGCAAAGCACCCCCACCTCATCACACCTCCTCCTCCATGCTTCATGGTGGGAACCAGGCATGTAGAGTCCATTCGTTCACCTTTTCTGCGTCGCACAAAGACACAGTGGTTGGAACCAAAGATCTCAAATTTGGACTCATCAGACCAAAGCACAGACTTCCACTGGTCTACTGTCCAGTCCTTGTGTTCTTTAGCCCAAACAAGTTTCTTCTGCTTGTTGCCTGTCCTTATCAGTGGTTTCCTAGAAGCTATTTTACCATGAAGGCCTGCTGCACACAGTCTCCTCTTAACAGTTGTTGTAGAGATGTGTCTGCTGCTAGAACTCTGTGTGGCATTGACCTGGTCTCTAATCTGAGCTGCTGTTAACCTGCGATTTCCGAGGCTGGTGACTTGGATGAACTTATCCTCCGCAGCAGAGGTGACTCTTGGTCTTCCTTTTCTGGGCCGGTCCTCATGTGAGCCAGTTTCTTTGTAGTGCTTGATGGTTTTTGCCACTGCACGTGGGGACATTTTCAAAGTTTCCCCAATTTTTTGGACTGACCGACCTTCATTTCTTAAAGTAATGATGGCCACTCGTTTTTCTTTACTTAGCTGCTTTTTCCTTGCCATTCAGTAGTACTATCAGCTGTGTATCCACCTGACTTCTGAACAACACAACTGATGGTCCCAACCCCATTTATAAGGCAAGAAATCCCACTTATTAAACCTGACAGGACACACCTGTGAAGTGAAAACCATTTCAGGTGACTACCTCTTGAAGCTCATCAAGAAAATGCCAAGAGTGTGCAAAGCAGTAATCAAAGCAAGAGGTGGCTACTTTGAAGAATCTAAAATATAAGAAATATTTTCAGTTGTTTCACACCTTTTTGTTAAGTATATAATTCCACATGTGGATGTGATAATTCATAGTTTTGATGCCTTCAGTGTGAATCTACAATTTTTATAGTCATGAAAATACAGAAAACTGTTGGAATGAGAAGGTGTGTCCAAACTTTTGGTCTGTGCTGTGTATGTGTGTATATATATGTATATATATATATATATATATTATACATGAGGGGCGTTCATTAACGATTTCGCTTGACCCACTTCCTGTGGACTGAGAGCAATAAAACTTGGCACAGTTATTAGTCCTTCTCTACATAGGTGCCACATAGGGACACACAGTTCTCCCATCTCTTTAAGCAACTGTAAACACCTTGCTTGTAGAAGTCGATAGGTTGCTCCAAAAGCCTCATTGTGACTTTAAAAATCAGAGACTCTTCATCTGGAAAATGCTTGCTGGAAAGAGATGGAAGTCCAATAGTGCGAAGTCTTGTGAATAAGGGGGATGCGGTAGAATTTTAAAGCCACAGGAGCATGCTTCCATTTGGGCAACATGTGAGTTATGAACTGGTGCATTGTCTTGCAGAAGGCAGACACCTCTGGTTTTGATGTCCTCCCCCAATTTCCACAGCAGTGAAGCATGGTATGCCCCAGTGATCATACTGCCATTTGCTAGGAAATCCATTAATGCTACTCTGTGCTCGTCCCAAAATACTATGAGCATGACCTTGCCTGCCGAGGGTTGGGCACGTGCCTTCTTTGGAGGCGGTGAGTCATGATGCTTCCATTGCATCGACTGGACTTTAGTCTCAGGATAATAGTGATGGACCCAGCTTTCATCCTGTGTGATCAGTATGTTGAAAAAGTCCTCCTGGTTTCCATGGCACATCGTCAATAGAGCTGGAGAGTATGTGCCTCGTTCCTGCTTCTGTAAAGGTGTGAGCAGCCGGGGAACCCAGTAAGCAGATACCTTATGCATGTGAAGATGGTCTTGGATGATTTTTTCCACAGACCCCACACTAATGTTGACATTTTGGGCCAGGTGGTGAATGGGTACATGGTGATTTTCCAAAATGGCGACCTTCACCTGCTAGATGGTGTGTTCATCAATAGCAGAGTGGGGTCGCCCTGGAATTGGAACTGTTTCCACTGAAGTCCGACCACATTTGAATTGACGATGCCAGTTTTGACTACATCATATGATTGGGAATCATCACCATAAACCTCTTTCATCTCGTCGAATGTCTTCTTTGGTGTTCGGCCTTTCAAGTAAAGGAACTTAATGACTGATCTATATTCTACTGGGTCCATTATCAAACCTCACACCACTTCAAAACCTGGAAAATCAAGATCGTTTTCAGTTCTGAGTTGCAAATTGGCATGTAACCTATAGAGACCTACCATATATACTCGAGTATAATAAACCAAATCAATATAATGCCCCAAATGCTCATAAGGCTGAGCCTATAATGTATATCTAGATCACTCTCAAAAGCATAATATACAACATAGAGATACAAGTAAAGAGAGTATATGATCATAATCAAATACTTTATACAAAATTATTAAAAACCATAAAAGTCGGGGTACATGAAGAATCACCAGAATATATACAGGTACACCTTTTGATCCATATACTATTCAAAATAGATGTAATTCAGATGTATGCTAACAGTTAGTACAAATAAGATCTAATAATGCCTCGGCCTCATAAAATATTACACTAACAAATATCCGTTTATAAAGATATATGCTAGAGCCGGCTGTAATCGTTCCCATAGTACAACTAAAACTGTGGCTGGAAAGAGAGGATTAGTACAGGCATAGTACACTCTAACCAGCAGCAAAACATACCATACCTAGTGCAGGATAGTAGAAAGGTGAGCCCTGTCTCCCCAACGCGCGCTTCACGTATTAGCTGCTTCCTCAGGCGATAATAGTTTAATTTAATTCTTAGATTACTTAAATAGTGTTGCTCCTATCGCTGCCACCTGTGGTTTCTCCGGCGCATGCGTCACGTTCGGAGGGAAGGCATCCACTGCCCCACTTCCGGCAGTCCCGTGCTACTGCGCATGCCCGAAGGAAAATGTCCCCGGACATGCGCACAGCGCGGATGGACGCCGAAGCAGTCGCCGGCACCAATTCCCCACACCAAGCATGCGCGCAACCCAGGTAACATTATACTGCACACACATAACTACACCTTGGGCAATCCCCCAGCATGAGAGGAACATGATGAAACTATTGATAATAACAATTATAGATACACACACTATAACTGCAATATGGCACACTGCATTAAATCCAATATTACAATCAAAACTTGTATCCTTCCATGTATGGCACAATCACATCATCATAAATAATTAGGACATATATTATGCCGTAAGAAAACAACAGATCATCTTGTAGTCATCCAGCCTTCTTCATATCAGAAAGAGGGAAAATAGATGTCCGTGGTGATGTGCCATCGTAGTGAAGTCATTTACATCAATTGTCCTCTAGGATAAAGGGGACGTACTTTTAGTACATGTGGGAAGTATGGTAGTGTGACAAGGAGCCTCAAACTATCAAATCAAAAAAACAAGAAAAAATTAAAACAAGATAAAAAACAAGGACAAGGTGAAACAGAGACACAAAATCAATAAAAACAATATGAGGAGAAAGAAAAAAAAAAGGAAGGAAAACGAATAAAGAGAGAAGAGAAAGGACTGCAATCAAGAAGGAACAACTAATCTATATCACATATTAGATCATGTAATGAGCCTATAAGCATCACAAGAAAGACGCAAAATTAAATTTTTCATTAAGTCCGATCGGGGCCATAGTATCAATGGCCACAATCCACTTGGTTTCTCGTTGTTCCAAGGCTCTCATTGCATTTCCACCCCTAATGCCCAAATGAACCACATCAATGCCACGTACTTTCAATAATTTTGAGTCACAATTGTGATATCTCAAAAAATGTCTTGGTAAAGATTTCAATTGGCCAATATTTTCAGAATCCCTAGCTGCTGTTATATCCCGTATATGTTCCTGCACTCGTACCTTAAGTTCTCGTGTGGTTATTCCAATATAACTCTTTGAACATGGACAACATGCCATGTATACCACATTTTTTGTGTGACATGTAATGTAATGTCGGATCTTATGTTTACGAGTACCATCTGATGTCTGAAAGACACAAATCCTGACCATATTACAGCATGCAACGCATTTACCACAGGGAAAGAAGCCTTGTTTTGGGCCTCTGGTGCTAAACGGATTACGATTTTGTACAATATAGTGGCTCTTAACAAGACAGTCACGCAAATTAGGTGCTCTCCTTGCTGTTAATAAGGGATCATCCGAGATTTGATAGAATTGAATCGGTTTTCAGCACATACCAGTGCCTACCTAAGATCTCTCTCAACCTAAACCATTGCTGATTATATGTTGTGATAAACCGAATATTATTATCATTGTCCCTTTTGCTTGGTTGTAATAATTGGTTTCTAGGGGTTCTCTTAGCTCTCTGATAAGCCCTTTTCAACATCCTTCTACTGTAACCACGTTGCAAAAACCTTTCTTTCAAATCCATTGCTTGATATTCAAATTTGAAATCTGAAGAACAAATCCTACGCATGTGTAGGAATTGGCCTGTGGGAATTGCTCTAATAGTAGCGGGAGGCATGAAGAAGGCATGAGGAGGCATGAAGAAGGGCATTGACAGAGGTCTCCTTCCTATAGATCTCTGTCTGTATCATGCTCCTTTCATCAATTTCAATGGATGTATCTAGAAATTCAACCTTATTCATTTCTGTCTTAAAGGTGAATTTGATATTCAAAGAATTGCTGTTAAGGTATTCCATAAACTGGGCTAGCTGGGCCATCGATCCGTGCCATAAAAATAGCACATCATCGATGTACCTCAGCCAGCACTGCACATGGTCCACCCCAACGGCAATCTCCCCCTGTAATATTTGTTTTTCCCAGTGGCCCAAAAAGAGATTCGCTCCCATAGCTGTTCCCTGGCATTGACTATAGAAGTTGTCCCTAAATACAAACACATTTTGTGTTAATATAAATCTTAAAAGTTCAAGAATTAAATTAACAAAGTCTGAATCCAGGCCAATGGCCCTCAGGAAGAACTCAACTGCCATCAATCCATCTTCATGAAGGATACTTGTGTATAGTGATTCAACATCTGTTGTGACTAAATATATGCCCGACTCAGCATGGATCCCATCAATCCGCCTCAACACATCCGTTGTGTCCTATACATATGATAGTAATAACTCAACAAGGGGTTTTAAAAAGTGATCTATAAATTTACACATGGGGTCACACAATCGCTCTATCCCAGACACGATTGGGCGTCCTGGTGGATTGATGGGATCCTTATGAACCTTTGGAAGAAAGTACAAGGTTGGAATTTTTGGTGATTTAACCAAAAGATTCCTAAAAGATTTTTTTAGGGATAATACCTAATTGAAAGGCTCTCTCCACAATATCTCTAAGTTCTTTTGAAAAGTTATCCATTGGATTAAACTGAATCTTTTTGTATGTATGTCTATACCTTAGCTGACAGGATGCCTCCTTCTCGTAATTGTCAACAGGCCAGACCACTATGTTTCCCCTCTTGTCTGCTGGTTTAATTATTACGTCATTCATATTCTGCAATTCTTTAAGTGCTCTCCTTTGAGGAGCAGTAAGATTATCATCCCAGTGTCTAGTAGATAGACGTCTCATATCTGCAGTCACCAATCTCAAAAAAATCTCTACCTGTGGACATAGGGACAAGGGGGGAAACCTAATCGACCTGGGATATAGACATGAAAGAAATTTACCTGAATGAGAGCTGTCATTTTGTTCTAAAAGTAGTTCCTCCAATATAGCAACAGCATTTTTCTCCTCCTCAGTGAACGTCAAATCATTATTTTCTTTTTTAGCGTGTAGTTTTTTAAAAATTAGTTTCCTTGCAAAGAGATGCAGATCTTTCAACACTGTAAAGAAATTGAATGTGTTAACTGGTGAAAATGTTTATCCTAAACTTAGCACTTCATCTTGTGCCACAGACAAAACATGAGAAGACAAATTAATCACCTTTAACTTCTTTCTTGTTGATTTATTCCTTTCACGAGGAGGAGGAGCTATACTGCGACCTGAAAGATTCCTTCCCTCATTAGGTTGTCCACTATTATCAGCTTGATTGCCATTCAAATGATCCCTCCGCATCTGAGAGTAGCTTTCCTGTGATCTAGTAGAGGATATTGATCCAGATCTCTTCCTCTAGTGCTGGGGGATTGCCCAAGGTGTAGTTATGTGTGTGCAGTATAATGTTACCTGGGTTGCGCGCATGCTTGGTGTGGGGAATTGGTCCCGACAACTGCTTCGGCGTCCATACGTGCTGTGCGCAAGTCCGGGGAAATTTTCCTTCGGGCATGCGCAGTAGCACAGGACTGCCGGAAGTGGGGCAGTGGACGCCTTCCCTCCAAACACGACGCATGCGCCGGAGAAACCACAGGTGCCGGCGACAGGAGCAATACTATTTAAGTAATTTAAGAATTAAATTAAACTATTACCCCCTGAGGAAGCAACTAATACCCGAAACGCTCGTTGGGGACAGGGCTCACCATTCTAGTATCCTGCACTAGGTATGGTATGTTTTTCTGCTGGTTAAAGTGCATTATGCCTTTACTAATCCTCTCTTTGCATCCACGGTTATAGTTGTACTATGGGAACGATTACAGCCAGCTATGGCATATATGTTTTTTTAAAATGGATATTTGTTACTGTAATATTTTATGAGGCCGAGGTATTATTAGATCTATTTTGTACTAACTGTTAGCATACATCTGAATTACATCTATTTTGGATAGTAAATGGACAAGTTGTACCTGTGTATATTCTGGTGATTATTCATGTACCCCGACTTTTATGGTTTTTAATATTTTTCTATAAAGTTTTTGATAGATTATGATCATATACTCTCTTTGTGTCTATATGTTGCATATTATACTCGAGTATAAGTTTTTTTTTTTTTGTGCTGAAAAATTCGTCCGGCAGGGACACTTCTGCTATATGCGACTCCTCAGGAAGCGCATATAGCAGAATCCCGAGTATGCCGACAGCGTCCGGGCACTGTCGTCGATCTCTTCACCTGTATGCGACTCCTCTGGGAGTGCATACAGGTGAAGATATCACTGCTGAGCAGAGAGCGAGCGTGGTCTGGAGTATCTGGCACAGGCAGCGTGCTATATCATCACGCTGCATGTGCAGCCTGATGACATCACACTGCCTGTGCCAGAAGACAGAGCGCGGGGAGAGCCTGGGAGCCGCGAGGAAAGTTAAGTGCTGGAATTTTTTTTTTAAATAAACCCTGCCTATAGGGACATATACCTGCCTATAACCTGTCTATTACCTGCCTATGGGGACATGTACTTGCCTATTATCTGCCTATGAGGACATATACCTGCCTTTACCTGCCTATAGAGACATATAGCTGCCTATAACCTGCCTGTTATCTGCTTACGGGGTCATATACCTGCCTATTATCTGCCTATGAGGACATATACCTGCCTATAACCTGCCTATTACCTAACTATGGGGACATATACCTGCCTAAAACCTGCCTATTACCTGCCTACGGGGACATATACCTGCCTATAACCTGCCTATGGGGACATATACCTGCCTATAACCTGTCCATGGGAACATATGCCTGCCTATATCCTGCCTATGGGGGACATATACCTGCCTATACATGCCTATAACCTGCCTATGGGGGACATACACCTGCCTATGGGACATTCAACTGCCTATGTCATTTTATTAGTATCCATTTTTATTTTGTAACTTTACCAGTAGCCGCTGCATTTTCCACCCTAGGCTTATACTTGAGTCAATAAGTTTTCTCAGTTTACTATGGCAAAAGTAGGTGCCTCTCCTTATATTCGGGTCGGCTTATACTTGAGTATATGTGGTATATCATTACACATGTAGCGTTTCAGCATCCTGTGATAAATAGAAGTGGGTCAGGGGAAATCTTTAAAGGGGTTTTGCCAGGAGGAGCCTTATCTGCTAAGAAGCTAATGTAAACAAATCAGGAGCTGAAAGAGAGAGAGACACACACAGCCAGAGCACCAAAGCTGCATAAGGGAATCGTGTGACAATATTCACTGAAATATTCAAAACTGCAACTTGTGGATTCTGTATACAAAAGCCAACAGTTTTTCTACTAGCAGCTTGAAAGCCCCTTCATGTTTCTTGTCATCAGAAAAAGCAGGATCTAACCCACACTACAACTAGTTATTCTGTATACAAAAAAAAACATATTGCTACCCGGTGCCTTGAAAACTTCTGCAGCTCAGTCTCATCAGATAAGAAGCTCCCCCTTCTGAGCAAGCCCGGCCAGCAGCTCTTGTCAGCCGTATCTAATACAAACTTTGAAGTAAAACCCAAAGGGCATGTAAGAAAGGCTGTAGCTCTCTCAGACTGCAATTTTTGTAATCACACATATTTAGAAAAATGATTAAAAAAACCCCTTTTGGAGGAACCCACGTAACCTTACATTTTGGCAAAACCCCTTTAAATGAATGCCCTCTGAAAGTATGTATTTGTATAAAATATATATATATTATAATATTATATATATATATAATTATTAAATGTATATGTGTGTATATATACAGTTGAAACCAGAGGTTTACATACACTATATCAAAAGACGTATACAGTATGCATGTTTTTCTCACTATCTAACATGAAATAGGAATAGACCTTACCTGTTTTAGGTCAATTAGGATTAAACCCAAAAATTTTTTATATTTGCCAAATTTCCAGAATAATGAAAAGAGAGAGAATTTTTTAAGGCATTTTTATACTTTTGCAAAGTCAAAAGTTTACATACTCTAGGATTATTATGCCTTTAAACAATTTGGGACAGCCTATATGATGATGTCATGTCTTTGGAAGCTTCTGATTCTGGTTTATTGACATCTGAATTAATTAGAAACACACCTGTGGATGTATTTTAATTCACACTAGAAATACACTGCATCTGTGTGTAACATCATGGGAAAGAAATCAGCCAAGATATCAGGAAGATAATTGTTGACTTGCACAAGTCTGGTTCATCCTTGTGTGCAATTTCCAGATACTTGAAGGTGCCTTGTTCATCTGTACAAACACACACAAAGTGGGTTGCAAAAGTACTCAAACCCTTTGGACTGTTCTTTATTTTTAAACGTTACAGCCACAAATGTAAATGGATTCTATTGATATTTTATGTAATAAAGCAACACAAAGTAGCAGGTATTTGTGAAGTGTAAAGAAAATTATACGTGCTTTTCTAAATTTTTGCAAATTAAAAAACTGAAAAGTGTGACATGCATGTGTATTCTGCCCCCCTGTGTTAATACTTTGTAGAACCAAGTTTAGCTGCAATGACAGTTTGAAGTCTTTTGGGGGATGTCTCTCTCAATTTTGCATATCTAGAGCCTAGATTTTTGTCCATTCTTCCTTGTGAAATAGCTCTAGCTCATTTTAGATTGGTTGTGCGATGTGTCTATATATATATATATATTATATATATATATATTTTATATATAAAATATATGTGTATAATACATATATAAAATAAAAAATAGATAGATATAGATTTTATATATTAGATTATATATATATACACATGTGGTACCTTTCTGTTAAAGAAAAACCCACAATGGTAGCTGAAATAACTTGAAACTGACAAAAGTAGTCATAAATCTACATTTATTGAAAATCAACCAATGAAGATCAGAATTTGCATCTGTATTCTGGTTCAGACAAAAAATTAAAAAATAAAATAAAATTGGCCTACACAAAAATAATGGTACCCTAGAAAAGGTTGAAAATAATTTGACCATAGGGACATGTTAAACTAAGGTGTGTGATTAGCATCACGTGTCTTCAAATTTCTAATAAGTAAGTCTACCTATTTAAGGGGTGAAAAGTAGTTACCGTGCTGTTAGGCATCATGGTGTGTACTTCGCTAAACATGGACCAAAGGAAGCTAAGGAGAGAGTTGTCTAATGAGATTAGAAAGAAAATTAAAGACAAACATGTTAAAGGTAAAATCAATAAGAACATCTCCAAACAGCTTGATTTTCCTGTCTTTTGATTGAAAATATTTATTAACAATCAGTCATCAAATACAAGCATACAATATCCTGTAACTCAGCACAGAACACAATAAATTATGACATTTGCCATACATAGCATGCAGTAAGACAAAAAGCACAGGCTAACCTACGCTAAAAATCATATCACATGCTCTACTAACACTCCTGCATACTTCAAACATATCAAGCAATAAAGCATTACAGTTCTGTGAAGGGGAGGGGAAGAGGGAGCAAGGAGGGGAAATCACAGCCCCGAAGCTTTATTGAGACTTAGACACAAAATGGGGAGAGATGAGGAGGAGAGGGGCTTAGTCCTCATCATCATTGTCATTAACCAGACCGTCTAGCATGTTGTAGTTTCTGAGCAGGCTGTGGATCAGCCTTCGGCAGTCCACAATGCACCTGCTCTCCATCCTCAACACTAGGCCATTACTAGAGATCCAGCTTGATATTCCTGTTACTCCAGTTGCACATATTATTCAGAAATTTAAGGTCTATGGAGCTGTAGTCAACCTTCATGGATATGGCAGCAGGAGGAAAATTGATGACAAGTTAAAAAAGATGGATAATGTGAATCTTAACTAATGAACCCAGAACAACTTCCAAAGATATCAAAGGTGAATTTCAAGGGGCAAAATAAACAGTTTTGGAAATGCACCTTTTTTTTGGGGCTATTTTTTGCCAAAGAGGAGTTAATGGAAGATGACCGAGGAGGAAGCCACTGTTAAAAGCAAATCATAAAAAAGCTTAATTGAAATATGCTAAGATGCATATGAAAAACCACAAAGCTTCTGGAAAAATGTTCTTTGGATAGATGAGACAAGGTTGGAGCTTTTTGGCAAGTCACACCAGCTCTTTTTTCACAGATGGAAAAATGAAGCATACAAAGAAAAGAACATGTTACCTACTGTGAAACATGTATTGGGGGTTTGATTATGCTTGGGGCCTTTTTTGGGTTGCTTCTGGCACGGGGGTTTCTTTAATCTGTGGGGGTAAAATGAAATCCAAAAATTATCAAAAACTTTTCCGCAAAAAAGGGTGTGCCCAGTCTCAGTCGCAAGTACAAAGGAAAATGACCCAAAAACTTTCCCCTAAAGCATCAAAAAATGGTAAGGCAAAGCATGGGAATTTTTTCTGAAGTGGTCTTCTATAAACCCCGTGGTTAAAAAATTTTTTTGCACATCTGGGGGAAAAAGGGTTTAAAAACATGCAGTCTGGAGTAGGAAAATGTTACTGAAAAGCTTTTTAAAGCCCCCCAGCGGGCCCCAACCCTTGTCTTCGCACACTTTAAGTTTTTAACCCCCAAAATAAAACAACCCCCTTAAAACCCCAAAATAGACCTAGAAATATATTAATCCCGCTAGTTATATTTTTCAGCGGTTTAAAATTTTAAATGTTTTATGTAAAATTTTTATGTAAATTTTTTAAGAAAAATTTTTATTTATAAAAAGGGGGGCATTGAAAAAAAAATTTTTTACCAGATGTTGGTAAAACCCTTTCCAAAACCATACAGGCAAGAAAATCAAACCATAGATGCCAAAAATTAAATTTTATGTATTAGAAATTTAAACCAAAAAAAAAGAAACTGAAAAACCATGAAGGAAGCCTGGTACAAAAAGCCATGGAAAGCCCATAAAACCCAGTAAAATCTAATTCAGTAGAAAAGAAAACCCTCCCCTTTTAGTAAAAAAATAGTATAAAGCTGGTTAAACTGGGGCCCCAAATTAAAATGGTCTCTCATTCCAAGGTCCCAACTTTAAGAAACATCTCATGATGGGAAAAACCCAAATTTGAGCTTTTAAAACCCTTTCGCAACCTTTTTGTTGCAAAACATATGATGACACGGGTTTACAAAAAGGTTTCTAAAAACTACTAAAGGGGTTCCAGTGGTACTGTTGGGGCCATAGTTTTAAGGGAAAGCATTTCATTTCACCATATACCTGCATGATCAGGTGCTCCCAGCAAGATTTCTTACAGAGAAGTGAAAAGAATTATTAGAATAATTGTCCAAGATGCAAGACCACCTGTGGAGAGCTGCAGAAAAAAACCTTTGGAATCCGAAAGTAAAAAATTGTTTAAAAAGAAAAAAATTTCCATGGCCTGTATGCTTGCCCCCAAAAGCAATACTCCATTGCTGAAAAAAAAAAGCAGGTTAAAAGCACGTTTAAAATTGCTAACAACATTTAAAAAAGGCCTGAAAAATTTACTGGGAGAAAAAAATTTCTGGCCCAGATGGGGCCCAAAAATTTTTTAACCCGTTGGGTGCAAAAATTTTACATGTTTTTTGGAGGCCAAAAGGCATTTCATATCATCCCAAAAAACACCAAAAGAAACAGGGGAAGTTTGGAGAGGGGAAAAACAGGGTTTTGGGGGGGCCGTTTTTAAAGCATACTTTACTTGCAAACTTTATAAAAACACTAAAGGAAGGCTGAAGGGAAAAAAGTACCCAGACATTCTTGAAAAAATCGGCACCCATAAACCCCAAGGGTTGAAGATGAAATGAAGATGGGCATTTCCAAAGAAGTGATCTCAAAACACACGGGATGGGAAAATGCCTAAATTTGGGTTTTTCAGAGAAAAAAAATAAAGCTCCCTTGGGAAATACCCCCAGCCAATCCCCTTGATTGAATCAAATAAAAAATTTTAGGGAAAAGGAACTCGGGAGTTCAAGGAAGGACCCCATGGAATTTTTGGGAAATTTGAAAAGTGTTTTTTTTGGAAGAATGGGGAAAAACCCCAAACCTGAGAAATTAATCGCCCTAGTTTTTTCCCCATCCCTTTAGGCGTTTTAAAAAGGCGGGGCATCCCCAACCCCAAAGGGCTTTCGTACAAAGTATTAAATATATTTCAGTAAGCGTATTCAATACTTTTTCCCTGCGTCATTTCTCATTATTAAATCTTACAAGGAGAAAGTATTAAATAATAAATATAACTTGTAATAAATACTTTTAAAATTAATACCAGTATACCAAATTACAAAACTACTCAGTGATATCAACCATATAGAGCGCATCAGGGAATACTCAAAAATATCCAAATAAATAAATCCAGAAAACAAAAAAAATGGGAGTGATTTTTCCCTTTTAAAAAGGGGTTTCGGTGCCAAGAAACTGGTACTATAAAATCCCTAACAAATCTAAATGACCCTCACCTATTAACGGGATAACCACCCTGGGAAGGCAACCCCAACCAGAACCTGGCCCTATTAAGCTGTCACTAAACTAACAAAGAGAGTCCCAATATGTTTCAAATACAATTAGATCTCATCAGGGGGCAAATAATGTATGAAAAAAAAAATCCCAAAAATTGGCAGAAAATTTCTAGTGCTCTTATGCATAGACATAAAAGGGGAAACAGCAAAAAAAATTTTTAAAAATTTTAATTTTTGGAAAAAATTGTTTTTGGGCCATTTTGGCCTACACTTTCTTGAACAATGGTAGCCATAAGCTCCAGTTTTCTCATGGTTTCATTTTTTCAACTCTTGTTACAGAAAGGTTTATTTTTTTTCCCTTTCTCACATCGGGCCCCCATCCTTTTTTTTTCCTGTTGTCATCAGTTTATCCCCTGCTGCGGGTTTGTTTCCCCCCTGCAGCCCCCCTCAAATCAAAAGGGCCCAATCGGGGCCACCTTGACACAACAGGGATGGTTTGTGTTTTGAACTCTTTGGGACATCACCAGAAAATTTTTTTTTCCCCCTTTTTTTAATTTGCTCTGCCAGGATTTTCAGTTGCTGTTTGTTTTGGGGGCCCTTTCCCCTACCCGGGAATTTTAAAGTCTTTAACAATAAAATGCATGCTAAAATTGGGGTTTTTGAAATCGGGTGACGGGCGGGCCTTTTCAAAAATTTTCCCCAACTTTTTTTCTTTAATAAACCCCTGGGTTTTTTTTGGGTTTTATGTTTTGGGTTCATTTCCATCGGGTTTAAATTGAAATGCTGCCAATCATTTTTGGGCTGCTTTTTTGGCTGGTTTTTGGGGAAACACAGTATGCCCTTTAAATTAAATCTAAAATTTTTCTGGCGGGCTTCTGTCCTGTGTCACTTTTCCAATAAACACTAGTGATCCTAACCCACTGGAAACCAAGGCTTTCCCCCAAGAAAATCAAACGGCCTTTTTCCCCTTGTTTTAGTGTTAATGTGGTAGGGGCCTTTTGGGATCAGGGAGCTTTAAACCCACGCCCCTCATCCACTTTTTTCTTTCCATTACTCTGGAAAAGATTTATCTTGGTTTCATCGGCCCAAAAATGTTCTTCCAGAAATGGCAGGTTTTTTTTTTTTAGATGTTTTTATTTAAAGGGCCCCAATTACCCTTTTTAAAATCTTGTGGGCCCTTAGGAGGGGTTTTGTCCCCTTTTCAGTAAACCCCTCTTTTTTTTAAACTTTCATGCAGTTTTTTTTAGATATTGAAAACCCCCCTACACCCTGGGGAGTTTTTCCAAGACTGACCCAAAACATAAAGCCAAAGAAACCCCAGGGTTTTATTAAAGCAAAAAAGGGGAAGGGCCCAAAGTCAGTACCATTTTAACCAAAATTTGGACCCATGAATTTCATTTGTTAAAGACAAAAATTTCAGATAAAAAGGGGCCCACAAACAAAAAAAGCAATGAAAACCGCGGGCAGAAAAGGGCCTGGCAGGCATTAAAAAGAAGAAAAAAACAATTTTCTGGTGTTGCCCTTGAGCCCAAAGACTTTCGGGAAGTCATTTCAAAAAAGTTTTATTTTTTAAACTTTTTATTTACAATTATTTAATTTGTCCAATTATTTGGGGGTTTCCCTTTTAAAAAACAGGTGGCACATTTAAGGAGCTAAAAATTCCCAAAACCCTTCTTTCCCTTTTTTAAATTTGTGGAAAAACCTCAAATGAAAGCTGAAAGTCAGGATTTTAGGGAAAAGGGTCCATTATAAAAACTATAATTTTAAAAAATTAAAAGTAAACAGGTAAAAAAAACAAAATTTGTTTCAGTGTCCAAAAAAATTTTGGGGAAAACGTTTTCCCCAGTCACCTTTGTACTCAGTGTTATTTCAGCGCTGGCCTGCTGGTGGTGACTTTCACTGTCATGAAGTGAACACATTATGAAACAGTTTATCAAGGGAAGGGGACATGGGCTGTGACACCCACCATTCAGTTGCAGCAGTCATGCTCCAAACACAGTAGAAGCACACAGAGAAAAAGAAATAGTAGTGGAATAGCAGTAAGCATATTTACAGTATATATTTTTTTTTTGGGTTATTTCAAACTATAGCCTATTTTTTGTATTTGAATTTGGGTTTTGGGCAACCCCCTTTAAAATTTTTTTAAACTTTGAAGTACCCTTATTAAAGTGAAAAATGGCAAACCCGGAAAAAAACTTTGCCCAAAAGAAAAACAAAAAAAAAAATTTTTTTTGACAACCCCTGTTTTTCTTTTTAAATAAAACCCAAACAACAAGATGTAAGCACAATTTTATTTTATTTTTGCCCAAAAAAAAAACCAAATTTTTAAAAGGGCCCCTCCCTTTTTTGGAAATTTCCTGTCTGTCGAACAAAAAAAAACCCAAAAAAACATAAAAAGTGTTTAAAAAAATTAAAGGAAACAAAGAACTTAAAAGAAAAAAAATTAATGAATGAAAGGGGCAAATTTTTTTAAAGAAAAGGGAAATTTTTTTACCGGGGTTTTTTTTTAAAAATACTTTGCATTTTTAATTAAAAACGGGCGTTCATTTCACCATTCAC
Organism: Phyllomedusa bahiana; assembly: GCA_025379985.1. Classification (NCBI taxonomy): domain Eukaryota; kingdom Metazoa; phylum Chordata; class Amphibia; order Anura; family Hylidae; genus Phyllomedusa; species Phyllomedusa bahiana. The sequence continues at coordinate 105,640 of JAODAL010003601.1, forward strand.
ATAAAACTAATCCCCCTAAAAGCCCCCTAAAATTTATTTGCATTAGTATTCCAAAAAAATAAAACACTAATTTTGCACTGGAATACAGGTGTGAGTTTGAAGAGAAAATGTTGCTCTGGGCATATTTATAATCGGAGACAGGAAATATTGGGCTGTTTTAACAGCTAGTTGCAAATAGGGAGTATGAGAATTTGAAAAAGCTGCCCATTTGGGGTAAAAAATTTTTTACGAAAGTCTGCAGTTTTAAAAAAAATGCAAAAGATTTTAGGGGCAAAAAATTTAAAAAATTTTAAAAATTTTCATTCCCTATATGATATGAATTTGCCACTTCATCTTTAACCCAAAATGTATAACACTGAAATTTGATACAATAGTCTTTGCATAAATTTAATGACTTACAAGCCAAAGCACTTTTGGAAAAAGTTTGATTTTACAAAAATGTGGGTAATAGTTAAAATTTTTGAAATGATACCATTTCCCTTTTGGAAAGGGAAAAAGGTTTTGTGCTATTGGGAATAAAATAAATATATGCAAATGACTTAATACAGTCCATTGTATAGAGTGTCCCACTTGCTGGAGGCCCATAAAAATAGGCTATAATTCCAAGACTTATGAACACATTTTAATTTAAAAATTTGGGGCAAAATTACCTTAACCCCAAAGGAATCAGGAATCCCTAATAAAAATTTTTCGGAATTGAACCTGGGTTTTTTCCCGATAAGTTTTCCTGAACTCATCACTTTTATATTTGTTAAATAAATTTTTGGGAAATATTTCCAGTTTCACTGCAGCAACTTTTTAGGTGATGTTCCTTTTTATTTCCAGGATCGTTTGTGTCAAATCAGATTACGTGGAGAAGCCATCAGTCTGTCCTTAAATTTCCCCTTTTCCCCTTCTCCCTTGGGGGCCAAATTTTTAGCTTGGGCCCTTTACCCCTGCAATCCAAAAAACATTCCAATGGTTCTATTTTTTGTATCAAAAATCAATAATGAAATTTAATTTGGGGGGGCTTTTTTTGATTTCCAAAATTTTTTCAAAAAGTTCAATTTGACAGTAGTTACTGTTTCGGAAAAAGGGTTTCCCTTTTTCCCAAAAGGTTTTCACACAAAAGAACACATTTTCTTTCACCCGTAAAAGTGAGACATGGGGGCAAGGTTTCTAAATTTAAAAAACCAACTGAAGCAAAACTTGGGGTTTTTTGGGGGTGGGCATGGTATGCTGAGCCACACCGCCAGGACTAGCCATTCTCCTTCCCTTGCCAGTGACTGACATCATGTGGACAGTTATCAACAGCCTTTTTTGGAAATTTTAAAACTTGGGATAATTATACATGCAAATCCCAGGTTAAAGAAAAGGATAGGGACGAAGGTTTGTTAATTTGAAATTTTTTAAATAAGTCAGAACAAGGGGATATTTTTTAAATTTTAACTTTTTGGATAATGCGGGGAAAAGGTTTTTTACCTTGTTTTTTGCTGTTTTTGGTCCCCCTTTTTAAAATGATTTTTACCCCCATGTGGGTGCTGTGGCTTTTTGAACTTGCTGTTCCCCAGCTACATTGTGGGGGGAAAAAATGGAACTTTCAAGTGCCAGCATGCCCCCTAAAAAACTCCATTTGTAACTAGGGAACGATAGAAATCGGGAAAGGTGTTTTTTGGGGATTTCCCATATCTCTGGGAAAATTTTTTCAATATTTCCCTTAAATTTTTTTTATCAAAAAACCCTTTATCCCTATTTTACGGTTTTAAACAAAATAGGGTTTTAAATGCAAATAAAACAGTTTTAGGGTTTAAAACCCGGGGTCCCGGAAAAGGGAAAGCGAAAGGCTGGGCCCTACCGGTTTTAAAGCAAAAAAAAGCAACAAAAAAAAAGATCATTATTTGGTAAACCCCCATGAACTGATCATATACCACTATGGACATGAAGATAAACCCAGGTTTAATTTTTTATTGAAAAATGTTTATAGTTAAAATTCGAAAACTATATTTTTCACAAATATGTATGAAAAAGGTATGAAAAAAAAAGGAAAATTTAAAAAATATTAAAAAATTTCAGAGAAAAATTTTTAAAACAAAAGTTTTTTAATTTTTTGAAAAGGGTGTTGAAAATTGGGGTAATAGGGAAAGGGGCGGGAATTTCACACCCCACTATTTTGTCCCATAGATATTCATGAAAATTTTGGGAAATCTTTAAAAAACATATTTTTGGGCAGTTTTTTTTTAAAAAAAAATATTGCACCCCTGTTCTTTTTTAAAAAAATTTGTCATTTAAAGAATTTTTTAAAAACGTTTTTATATAAGCATAAATGTCCATTTATTTTTCACATTCTTCAATTTTTTGCAACACTGTGATTGTAAAAAAATTTAAAGATCCCGAAAATTTTGGCAAATAAATTTTTTGCCCGTCTTACGTTAATGTTTTAGGGGCAGTCCTTTTTTTGTCCAAAGGGTTAGGGGGTTTGGGGGCTGTTTCAAACTCAAACAGTGCTGAAGGGTAAAGTTTTAAAGGGAAAAAACTCCCCCTTGTCAACATTTTGGGGCTACTATTTGAGATTGAACCTGCCGACACCTCCTAAGCTTGGATCTGAAAAAGACTGCCCAACGGAAAGAAAATGTATGGGTTTACATTTATTTACTGGCCGGGGGTACAGTAAACCCCAGTATACAAATTTTTGTGTTTCGGGGCTGCACTAATACGCCGTATTCCGCAGCATGGGTGGGGGGGGCAACCCGCCAAAACCCCCTAGAATGGTGCCCGGGCTAGGCTGCAATCAGGCTGCAGGGATCTACAGGCTGCACAGTTTTTTTAAGATCCCCCCCCTGATACACATGCCCCCTGACAACTCTGTGAGTGACAGGGGCCCAGCCCCTCCTTACAGGGGGCGATTTTCAACCAACCAAAAGGGGGGGAACCCGGAGGGCCGGGCCCCAAACCCCTGCAGGGGGGGGTATCCCGGGGAAAAAAATTTTAAACTCCCTGAAGCTGGGGTGTGCACCCCCGTGATATTTTCCCGGCTACCCCGTGTTACTTTGTTCGGTTTATTGTGTTTTGCTTTTCTGTGTACTTGGGCCTCGGGGTTGTTTCCTGGACCCCCATTTCCCTTGGGTTTTGTGCTTTGCTTTTCCCTTTGGCTTTTGACCGGCTTGTTTTTCGTTTAAACCCTCTGGTTTGATTTGTGGTTGGGGTTCCCCGATTTGATAAATTTAAACCCCGGGCTGTTGACTATTTTTTGCGTCCGACGGCCCCGCACTCTAGCAGGCAGGGGGCTGGGCGCCCCCCTTGCCAAACTGCCGGCCCAGGGGACCCCGTCAAGTTTGGGGAGGGACAGTGGGCGGGGTTTTAAATTAGGGCTTACCCGCACCCCCCTTGCTTTTCATTATCAAGGCCCAAACCCTTACTGCTTACCATCATATGGAAACCCCCCTGAAAGCTTTTGGGAGAGCAGACAGGGGCTTACCCCCAAATCCAGGATCTGGGGCTGAGGGTAAAAACCCAAAAGGAGGGGGTAAACCCCCAAATCAAAAGGGGCCCCGCCCTTTTCCTTCCCCCCCTGTGGGGAACCCCCCATCCAGTTGCCTGACAGGGGGTTGCAGGGAAACCCGGAGGGCCTTTTTTTTCATTTTTGAGAAGGTTGGGCGTCTTTTATTTTAGGCCTTTCCCCCCCATTTTTCCTCGGGAAATGAGGAAAAAAAAGGGTGGGGAATTTTTATGTCCTTACTGCAGGGTCCCCCCCCGGAGTGGGTATTTTCGTTACCGCATGACTCACCTGAACTGTCTTCTGTGGACAGGTTCTTTGCCGCTTTAGGGGTACTCTTTAATGACCCAGATAGGGAAGCTGTAGCCGAGGCTCAGCTGACCACCTTGAGGCAGGGTGAGAAGACTGTGGAGGAGTTTTGCTCCGAATTTCGTCGCTGGTGCGTTCCGTCTGGGTGGAATGACGCAGCTCTCAGATGCCAGTTTAGATTAGGGTTAGCTGACCATGTGAAGGATTTATTGGTGCTTACCCTACCCCTAGTACTTTAGATGAGGCCATGGCACTGGCCGTTTGTCTGGACAGACGTTTTAGGGAGAGACGGCAGGAAAAGGTTCCCCCCCGGTGGTCCACACCATGGTCACCCCTAGGCTCGTTGTTTCCGACTTAAACCCAGAGGAGCCCATGCAAGTAGGGGCTTTTTCTGTCACTGCGACTAGTGACCGTAGGACTACTCGTCGCATCCAGGGGTTGTGCTTCTACTGTGGAGAAGATGGACACAGAATTCGGGAATTCCATGAGTCTCACCCAGACAAACCCAGACCAGGGAAGGGTCCGGTGGCCCCTCCTAAAAGGGGGGGTACTGTCAGGGCTAGGCTGCACTCAGGCTGCAGGGATCTACAGGCTGCAGCAGCTGATGCACGATCCCACCCTGATACACATGCTGCTGACAACTCTGTGAGTGACAGGGGCCCAGCCACTCCTGACAGGGGGCGAGTTGCACCAGCCAATGGGAGGACCCGGAGGCCGCTCCAATCAGCTGCAGGGGCGGTATCCGGGAAACACATTTAAACTCCCTGAAGGCTGAGTGCTGCGCCTGTGATATTCCTGGCTACCTCGTGTTACTTGTTCGGTTTATTGTGTTTTGCTTATCTGTGTACCTGACCTCGGCCTGTTCTCCTGACCCCGGCTTGTCTCCTGATTTTGTGCTTTGCTTCCGTTTGGCTTTTGACATCGGCTTGTTTACGTTTATCCCTCTGGTTCTGATTTGTGGCTTGGCGTTCCTGATTTGATATTGACCCGGACTGTCTGACTATTCTTGCTTCTGACGGCCCCGCACTCTAGCAGCGCAGGGACTGTCACCCAGTTGCCATCTGCCGCCTAGGGCAGCACGTCAAGTAGGCAGGGACAGTGGGTTGGGTTCCAGTTAGAGCCACTGCACCTCCCTTGACGTGACACATGGATTACTCGTAACATGTATGCGCCGCAAGTAATTGACATATCACTTATCTCCCCGTGCGTACAATACGATCGTATTGTACGAGCGGGGAGAGGAGGCATAATCCAGAGTTCTCTATGAGAGCAATAGATTACAGTAATGACGGCGCGCATCTCGCCCGTATTAGAGCGCATAATATCTGATTGTTATTTCTTACAATCCCAGTGTTGCATAAAATGTGAATAATAAATGGACACTTTGCTTATATAGAAAGCGTATAGTGCTAAAAATTCTTTCAGTGACTAATATTATTTAAAAAGAGACGGTGGTGCTAATATTTTTGTAGATAACAGTTATATACGGAGATAAGGACCTTTGAATAACGCTAATACAGTGTGGTTCTTGGATAAAAGGTGTGGTCTTTGAGATTAGAGATCATGTGACAGTAGCAGTAAGGTTACAGTAGTTTTATCATCACATACATTAATGGCATAATGAAAGCATATGCCATCAATGTGAGATAGTTGTGGGTCCGACTGCTGGGACCCACATCTATCTCAAGAACTAGCCCCCAAAACTCCCTGCTTAGAGTGTAGAAGTGGTGCGATTGCACGGTTACTCTCCATTCATTTCAATGGGAGTTTACAGTACAGCCGAATGCAAGCAGGATTTTGTTATCTCTTATCACCAATGTATGAGATGATAAAACCCCTTTAAGTACAGCTCAATGAACATGTGATAAGGAATTCACGATTAAGTGAGTAATATTTTGACTAAATTTTATTAAAATGTGTTCATTAGTCTTGGCATTATAGCTGATTTTTTTCAGGCCTCCAAAGACTATAACACCTTATATTTCATACTGTCATTTTCTATGGCAGAAATGAGTTGACATAGTTTAAAGAATCATATTTGGTGATGAGCTGCAATACTGGAACTTTACCTGAAATGACTTTAAAACAGTTTGAATGTGAAATCTATTAAGTATGATATTGACTTTTGATCTAGAGGTTTGTTTTACGAAAGAGGGCTTATTTCTTTTTTTTATAAAAGACAATAAAGTAAAAATCTGGAAACAAAAACATAACCATGAATGTGCACACATTATAACTATTCAATGTTCTTAAAGTGACACATTTGTAATAGACACAAGTAAATATGCTGCATAAATATTACTCTTAAAGAACCTGATTGCACTATATCTCAAATTGCTGTTTTTTCATGAGTTATTTGTATTTATTTGAAATCCACTTGACATTCCGCTTGACATTCCGATGATTGGTCTGTAAAGGAGATCAAGCAGGTCAAAAGGCAAAATCCAACAGTGGAGCAATGTAAGGTATCTTGGGTCGTCATACATATGCATTTCACATAACAAGACACTACCTTTTTTGTAACCTTTTAAGGATATGGAACTTGTGCTTTAAACAAGATATTCTGTAATGCTATAGATAGGTGCAGATCACGCTTAGCCAGTCTTAGTAGTGCACACAATGTCTTGTAGATGGAAACGAATTCATAAACCTTGCAGGTGTCACAGTCATACACAAGAGTCTCTTGCAAATTTAAGATGCAAAATCTTGGTCCTGCTGATAAATGGGTAGGCAGTGCAGAGGCACCCAGCTGCTACTATCAAACCCAAACTGCACCACGCACAAAACAAAGACCAGCTGTATCCATGTTCCACATCACTTGGAAGCCCATAAATAAATTTTGGCAGGCGGTTTAGATCATAAGCGACACTTGCTGCATATGTACACAAAGAAATTGTACAAAAGATTCCTAGAAACAAATAGAACAAGCATGAGAAATTATCATAAAATTAATCAAAAGTTTTTTACTCCCGTTTTAAGAAATTGAATTGCATATTATTATTAACTACTGGATTAATATTTCACTTTACATACGGTATTTGAATAATAAATAATGCTTAGAAAAATGAATACTTTAAACCTACTAAACATTGGGTTTAACACGCCATCAAATCTTTAATTACACAATGTAATAGTATAATGTTATTATAATATATTATAGCAGTGTTTCAGTACTACTATAAACACATGCTTCTTTTTTTTTTTTGTCAGTGCACTTCAATTGTTACTAGCCCAGTGTCCAGTCAAGCAACCCATGTCATGACACTTTTTGGAATTAAGATATTTGGTGACCTTATCTAAAAATTATCTAAGAACTTTTTATTACTTTTTATTATACAATAAACACCAGGAAAACTAACCCAAAAATGTCAGAATTGCAGTTACTTTTTCAGTTCCTCCCCACAAATATTTGTTTAAAGTCACAAAATACGTTTTGTGGTAAATCATATGGTATCATTAAAAAGTATAGCCTATCCCAGAAAAAGAAAAAGCACTCACATAGCTATGTTAACAGAAATATTTTTATAAATTATGTCTCGTGAAAGACAATGAAGAATACTAAAAATGTACTTAATCTCCACGGGATTCTGTTTCTTTATATGCACACAGAGATATGGATTGCTTCAAAGGGAGCAAACATGGTGCAGAACTCAGTGGTGTAAAGTAATGACTACTCCATTTCATATTTTTATTACCATGTTCTCTCTCAATCCACTTTCTAAACAGGTCTCAAACTGCAGTGATGCCTTCTCTAAACATGACCATATAAATGAAGTAACTCAGCAGATCGCTACACAGTAAAGTCACATTATTATAACCACCGCTTCTTGGGACGTTGGCAGCTGGAAACATATGAAGAAAGTCATGTGCCGTGAGGTGGCCTGGTGGGTATATAAGGTGTTGGATAGACTGCTGCACACATATCCCTCATTGCTGTCATGGTACATACAGCAAGTTATCCAACTTCCAAAAAGGGTTTCTTATTGGCCTTCAGACCAAGGGTGGCAGTATTTCTGAAATTGCACAGTTTTTGAACTGTTGGTGGTGAAAGTGTATCGTGAGAGGATACATGGCACCACTGCATATACAGTGCCTTGCGAAAGTATTTCAGGCTTCAAACATAAAGATATAAAATTAAAAAAATTTTGTGAAGAATCAACAAAAAGTGGGACACAATTGTGAAGTGGAACGAAATTTATTGGATATTTTAAACTTTTGTAAAAATTATTATTAATATTATTCGGCCCCTTTACTTTCAATGCAGCAAACCCACTCCAGAAGTTCAGTGAGGATCTCTGAATGATTCAATGTTGTCCTAAATGTCTGATGATGATAAATATAATCCACCTGTGTTTAAACAGGTCTCCGTGTAAATGCACCTGCTCTGTAATAGTCTCAGGGTTCTGTTTAAAGCGCAGAGAGCATCATGAAGAACAAGGAACACACCAGGCAGGCCTGTGATACTGTTGTGGAGAAGTTTAAAGCCGGATTTGGATACAAAAAGATTTCACAAACTTTAAACATCCCAAGGAGCACTGTGCAAATGATTATATTGAAGTGGAAGGAGTATCAGACCACTGCAAATCTATCAAGACCTTGCCGTCCCTCTTAACTTTCATCTCAAGCAATGAGAAGACTGATCAGAGATGCAGCCAATAGGCCCATGATCATTCTGGATGAACTGCAGAGATCTACAACTGAGGTGGGAGAGTCTGTCCATAGGACAACAATCAGTCGTACACTGCACAAATCTGGCCTTTATGGAAGAGTGGCAAGAAGAAAGCCATTTCTCAAAAATATCCATAAAAAGTCTTGTTTAAAGTTTGCCACAAGCCACCTGGGAGACACCAAACATGTGGAAGAAGGTGCTCTGCTCAGATGAAACCAATATCCAACTTTTTGGCCACAATGTAGAACGATGTGTTTGTCGTAAAAGCAACACAGCTCATCACCCTGAACACAGCATCCCCACTGTCAAACATGGTGGTGGCAGCATCATGGATTGGGCCTGCTTTTCTTGAGCAGGGACATGGAAGATGTTTAAAATTGATGGGAAGAGGGATGGAGCCAAATACAGGACCATTCTGGAAGTAAACCTGTTGAAGTCTACAAAAGACCTGAGGCTGGGACGGAGATTTATCTTCCAACAAGAAAAAGATCCCAAACATAAAGCAAAATCTACAATGGAATGGTTCCCAGATAATTGTATCCAGGTGTTAGAATGGTCAAGTCAAAGTCCAGACCTGAACCCAATTCAGAATCTGTGGAAAGAGCTGAAAACTACTGTTCACAAACGCTCTCCATCCAACCTCACCGAGCTCGAGCTGTTTTCCAAGGAAGAATGGGCCAGAATGTCTCGATGTGCAAAACTGATAGAGACATACCCCAAGCGACTTGCAGCTGTAATCGCAGCAAAATGTGGCGCTATAAAGTATTAACTTAAGGGGCCAAATAATTTTGCATGCCCCACTTTTCAGTTTTTTATTTTTTACAAAAGTTTACAAAATTCCAATAAATTTCGTTCCTTAAAAATTTGCCCCTTGTTATTGTTCTTCAAAAAAAAAATTAAAATGTTTTTTTTTATGTTTGAAGCCTAAAATGTGGCAAAAGTTGAAAGTTAAAGGGGGGGGCCAAAAATACTTTCGAAAGGCATGTAAGGGGCCCGGGAAACTGTGGAGTTACCGGTATTTTAAACAATACAATGAGCAGCCCCCAACAAAAATAAACAGTGGATCCCACACGGGTTTCAAAATAATAGTTTGCGAACCCTCTTTGTATGGGACCAAAAGAAATTGAAGCAAATCATGTACAAGTCAGTAAAATGCCATAGCTAATTACAATTTAATCACAGCTAAATAATTGTGTATGGCTAACACATAACCTTAAAGGGGTTGTCTTGCTACAGACTTTTTCATTCATCTCCCCTACTTCCCCAGACTTAAACCCCAGCGAGCATCGTTGCGCCCATCTAAATTATATTTTTCCCCCCCCCCCCTATGGATCCTTTCCCTTGCGCCCTCCAGAAGCTGTGGATTTCACTGCAGTCAGCATGACTCCATATACGTGACGATCTCCCCAAGTTATGTCACGATAGGTGTTACTGCTGGAACCCAATGGGGGCTAGGACAAACAAGGGAGGCGGGTGGATAGCGATGGTCCGGGAAGGTTGGGTTGCTATTGGTCAGAAGTGCGAGGGGTTTTAAGCGGGGGGGAGAAACAGCAGGAATGGTTAGGCGGGGTTTTTAACTGCAATGAACAAAAACAAGGCTGGACGGAAGTTCCCAGGCGAGAGGACGGGAAAAAAGCTGAGCTAAGCACAATCCCAAAGCGTGAACACAGGCTTGGGAGTTTATATAGGAACCGGGAAAAGGAAAAGGAAACCCAAAGTGGAACCAGTTGGAACGATCCCCCATTTTTAAACAAAGGGAAAAATTTAAAGGGCAAAAACCCATTTAGTAAGTTCCAAGGCAAAGTAGGAGTTTCCCTGACATTATCCCCCTCAAAAGGGGCCCCCGGGGACGATACCTGACTTTTTTCTCCGGATTTTTTATGAAATTTTTGGTTTTAACAGTCGAGGAGCTTTAATGTTACTTACAGGTTCCCACGAATTTTTTGGGGCCCCATAAATTGCCACTTAAAAAGGTATTGCAGGGGTTCCAAAAAATTCTGGTCCAAGATTTGCTCTACGAAAAATGCTCTTGACCATCTATCTCCATGATCAGGAGGGGGGGAAACGTCTGGAAAGGGGTTGGACACAACGGTTTTGTAGGGGGACCTAAAACCGGTAAATTTTTCTAGTTGTGGGGTTTGAGCCGAACTGCTATGGATGATTATTTGTGTCTTATATCCCCCAAAAACTTTGTCCCGTTTTGGGGGAAAGGCACTCTAAGTTTAAAATTTTTCCTTTGGGCCATCCCTTATCCCCCCTTGAAAGTTGGTGCGGGTTTTCGAGTTTATCTGCCTCTTCTTTAATTTTTTGAGCCCCTTTTTGGTTTCCTTTTTGTAGCTGTAAATTTTGTGAAATGCCAAGTCCTTCCGTGGCAGCTGGAATTGTGGAAAAGGGGGAAATTTTGGGAAGAATTTTTGGATGGTACCCCAATTTGCAAAGAAAGGAGTCTGTTTGGGGGGGCCCTTTTTGGGGGAATTATTGTATGAAATTCGGCCACAGGAAGAGTTTCAACCAGTCATCTTGAAAATTGGCAATATAACATCGCAGTTTTGTTCCAGGGTTGATTCGTAGTTCAGTCGTCCATTAGTTTGTGGGTGAAAGGGGGTTGACGTTTTAATATCGTGTGGGAGGGCTGAACAAAAACTCCCCAAAAATTTTGGGGATGTTAAACTGCACCCCACGATCCGAATAATTCATCGGGAAACCCCATAAAAGGCGAAAACATTCTGAATTATGAGACCGCTGTGTCTTTGGCAGAGGGTTTTAGACGGTACGGAAAAAAAATTTGCGTTTTGGTGAGCCGGTCAACTCCCCGGAATTGTTTTTTTCCCCCTTAGGGTAGGTAGTCTACGTGAAGTCCATGGTATAGAACCCCAGGGGAGAGGGGACTGGCAAAGGGCTTTTAACAAACCTGGGGTGAAAAACGTGTCTTGCTCTAAAACAGTGTCACATGAAGTTAATTTTTTTTAAATTGTGAAATTGGGCCACCAAAAAAATCGGGATAAAAATTCTGCGTCTTCTGCATCCTTTGTGCCCCAATTTGGAACGTGGGCTAGCCTCAATTTCAGTTTACTGTTTCATTTAAAAAAAGCGCTGCCCGGGGGCCCACATTTGTCTTTAAGCCCCCGTACTTCATCTGGGGGAGGGGAGGTAAGGAGCGGTGTAAAGGGCCCTCTTATCTCTTTGAGAAAAGCCCCTTATTTTGAATTATTCCAAACATTAGATCCGGAACAATGGTTTAGGGGAATTGCAGGTGGGAATCACGGAGAACCATTTTTGATAGGCTTCCCTTTTGCCATTACGGATTCCGGTGTATGATTTTTTTAAAGTTGAATTGGTTGAGGAAAATACTCCAACGAGCTTACGGGGGGATGCCCTTTTGGCAGTTTAAATAAATTTCCCAGATTACGGTGATCGTTAGAACTTTTTTTTGTTGTGAGGCTCCTTGAAGATGATGTTCCATTTTTTAAAAGCGCAACAATAGCTGAGTTCTTTATTCCCCACATCATAATTCCTCTCAGCAGAGGAAACGTCGGGAGTAAACGCACAAAAGGGTGCAATAAACTCTTGTCTCCCGTTCTCTGAGACAGCATGCCCTACGCCAGTCTGAAGCGTCCACTTCCCCAATGAAGGCGAGTTCTGGGGCAGGATAGACTAATACAGGGGCTGTTGTGCCCTTTCCCCTTTTAAAAGAGAAAGGATTTTTTGTCCTTGAGGAGACCAAAAAAAAGTTTTTTTTTTTAGTCAATGTGTAATAGGTGAAATGATTTTGAGAAATTTTTTTTATGAAGCGTTATAGAAATTGGCAAAACTATGAACGTTGACTCTTTTTGTTTTTGGGGGTGGGCCAGTCTACTATTGCTTTGATCTTTCTAGAGTCCATTTGTAGCCTTGGTGAAATTACAAACAAGGAATTGGATCTCTGTTATGGAATTCACACTTCTCAAATTTTGATGTAAAAATGGTTCTCCCTAGCGTTCCAGAACAAGTTTCCCTGTCTCTGGGGGTTTTTCCATCGAAATTTGGGGAAATAGGGGATCGTCCAGATAGAGGGTATGAACTGGTCCAGAAGGGTTTGAAGATTGTTGACGGATGTTTGGGAAAGGGGGCGGGGGGTTTTCAAAGGCCAAAAGGCTAACGCAATACTCAAAGTGTCCAAAGTGACTAAAGGAGTCTTCCATTCATTCGTCTGAAGGACCGGTTGTAAGGCCTCGTAGATCTAATTTTTAAAAAATCTTTGCATGTGTACTTTCCAGGGGGATCGTGGTAGAGGTATACGGTTCTTTATTGTGATTTTATTTAAGTTCTCTGTAATCAATGCAAGGTCTTAAGGAAAACCCTCCTTCTTTTTACAAAAAAATTGGGGCCCTGCTGGTGAAGAGGAAGGACGGATGAACCCCCTTTGAAGGTTTTCCTTAATTTGTCCCCTTTGGGGCTTTTCTCAGGCCCTGCCCGAGGGTGATGTTACCGAAAGGGGATGGGTGCACCCCGGAGCAAGTTATGGGGCAATGTTTAAAGGGCGGGGTGGGGGAAGCTTGTCGGATTCTGTTTGCTGCAAAATTGCATATTCCTTTTTTCGGGGTAGCTCCATTTTTTTTTTGTCTTGAACTGGGTTTCAGAGCTTGGTTCGGTGAGCTGTTGGATGAACATCCTTGCTGGGGGGCTTATTCTTTGGGTTTTCCCAGTTGATAACGGGTTTGTGATTGCAACCAGGTAAGCCCAAGATGACAGGAAAGTGCGGCGAAGTATCATGGAAAGGGACTTCTGGTGTGGGGTGCCTAAAAGATTTCAAGTGGTGCGGGCTCTTGATCCCCTGGCCCTGGCTTGGAGACCCATTCGTCTCCATTCCCGGTGAGAGTCTCTTCTTGAGTTTTAACCCTGCTTTGGCAAAGGAGAGATCCAGGGGGAAATTGCCACTTGCCCCCGAGTCCCCCTAGCTGGGGTGGATCCCACTGGGGTTAGCCCGGGGTTTTTTGGGAGGAAGCAATGGAGTCTTTTTCTCTTTCTTTATATGAGGCGCCCCTGCTGAAATAGACTGGAAAACTACTCTTTCAGTAACTATTTTTCTGAAGCAATTTATTCCCCCTCCCGAGGAGTCGGGATCCTGATGGCTGCCCCAATCTCGTGGGCGGTGGGCAATTGATGAGGAAGTGGTCAGACTTTCACGTAAAAAGATTTTTACTTTCAGGAGCCGCTGTTGTTTTATTACGCTTTCACGTTTCAATTGGGTCGAGCATAGGCCGTTCCCGAATCTTGCGAATTTTTCCCGGGTTTCCTTGGGAAAGGAGACAGGAACAGGGGGGGGGTGCTTGGTGTCATAAATTTAAAGTAGCCTTTTTCCCGTCGTCGTTCTGATAGTGGGTATCATTTTTAATGCAATGGTTTAAAAAAATTATCCAAAAACCCAAGGGAGCCTCAGACGGGAAAAGTTATCTTTTTTAAAAGTGCTGCGTTTGTTTTTTTAAAAAAAAGCATCTTCGCAGCGTCATTCCGTCGGTGTCGATTGCCCTCTTTGGGAAATTCCCAAGCATACTCAGCCACGGGGGGGTTTGCCTGATGCAAAAGTAGTATGCTGCTTCGCTGTGCACGCGTTAGGGTCATCAAACTTGATAGGGTCGATGAAGTCTTCCCGGTGTTTTGCCGGGGGGATCATGGGTTTTAATCAAAGGGGGGGCCCCCGGCATGGCTTTATGTGTTAAGCATAATAATGCAAGGGCCCTTTGACCCGTCCGTAGGGAACGCGTTTTGGGTTTGCATCAAAAAAATAACTACATTGGGTTAAAGGGTCCCCCGGGTTTATCGCGGTCTCCGCCGAATTGAAAGGCGGCAACTTAGGGTATCACAGGACCGAAGTGGTGGTCCAGGGCTTGTTCTCAGGTGGAGTATCCGGTCGGTTAAGGTCTGCAGGTCCCAGTATCTTGAATGGCTTGTCCATCACTTGGATTTGTGGGATTTGACCTTAGAGCGTCGCACTTGATCTTCAACGCCTGCCTCAGAGCGCATTTTTGCCACCGTAGTTTGGGGGTTGTTGAAACGAGCTTCCGGGTCCCAGCCCAGCGGACTCCCTCTTATGGCTTGGTTCTTGTCCGATACTGGTTATATGCTGGATCCAATGGCCGGGCTAGGGACAAAACGGGAGGCGGTGGAAACGGGGTTCGGAAGGGAATGGGTTGGCTTTGGTCAGAAGTGCAGAGGTTTGCGGTGGGCGACAGCAGGCAATAGGTTAGCGCGGGTTAATGCAAAAGAACAGGAAAAGGCTTTGGGCGGCAAGTTCCCCCGGCGGGGAGGACTGGAAAGCAGGAGCTAAGCCAATACTCAAGCAGGGAACAACGGCTTGAGGGGGTTTTTTATAGGAACCGAAAAAGGAAACAGGAAAAAAAGATGGCAAAACCCGTTGAGACACGATCCACTCTTAAAAAAGGGCAAACTTAAGGGCAAACACAGTTAGTAAGTTCCAAGGCAAAGTAGGAGATTCCTGACAATTACATTAAGCCATTCTTGATAATGTGACTCGACTTTGTATTTTTCCCATCTCCATCATAAGTATCTATGGCCAAAGTTGAATGTGTATTTCTAAGGTGAGAGGAAAATATGCTGCTGCCCAAACCCTCTGCTTTATGCCCATTGGAACAAAGAATTAGAATCCAATATGCCTACTCCTTCTTTTCTCCAACATCTGCAGTGGAAAAGTAGCACAAGTCCCCATACACAAGTGGACAAATTTTAATGTGTATTACTATCTTTTAATAAAAATCTAATTAAAAAAAATCAACATCTCCCTTTAAGAAGGAACTGGCAAATAGGAAAACAAAAAAAACATTGGAAGCTGCTGAATTTTCTAGAATCTGTCTGATATACCTGTCATGAGAAAAAGCAGTCCAGCCACATGTTGTGTGAGGCTCTCTTCCCAAAAGAAGCTCACTGCTGCCACTATACATCCATATAGGAGGACTGCAGCAGCCATGCCCAAAAATCCAGCAGTTATTCTTCGTAAATCTGTTAAGGCATAGACAGAAAAAAAAGATAGAAGATTATCTTTTGTACCTTGGCAGCAATGTAAGAGGTTGGCAAGAGTTCAGGATTTATAGGACATTTCATTTTGGAAAAAATTATTTAAAAATAACAACAAAGTGCTTTAATCCCTTCCGCACACTAGAACTTCAAAAACCTAAAAAAAAACAATTGATACCATTTGCATTACTGCCTGTTTCACTTTATTAAATTGGATTAAGTTTTAAATTACTTAAAAATTTATTTTCTCACCATTAAAATCAACATTAAAGAAGACGGTATTACACAACATTAAAAAAGACTAAATTCAAGAAAATGAAATACAAAGTGAATACTTGTGCAATGTATTCTGTTAATGTATTTACTAATAACCAGGTGTGATGGAGCAGATGCATCAATGGGCACAGGTATAAAATCTATTACAGATTGTGTTATTGGAAGAAATATGATTTTATTCATTTATCCCCTTACCAAACCTTTACCTGTTTAGACCTTCCTGATAGAGCCCCATTTTTTTAAAAATCTGACTTTTGTCTTTTTAAATGTGTGAATTAATTTTGCTACTCTTACCTATCCGTGTGATTCAGAGAATGTTTTCTCATGACACACTGTGCTTTAAGTTAGTAATACAGTACATTTTAGTCTATACACTTCTTGTTCGTAAAAACTCTCCAAATTTTGAAAAATTTGCCATTTTCAAAAATTTCTGCACATAAGAAAGATAGTAAAACCACACAAAAAGTTTATATCTAGCATCTAAAATATTTGTACTGTACGTTGGGCTAATTTTTTAATTGTTTTTTTTTTTATTTTTTTACAATATTAGAGGGCTTAGAAATTTTAGTATAATTTTCACATTTTCAAGAAAATTTGCAACATAGATTTTTTGGGGACCAGCCTAGTTCTGATGTGGCTCTGAGGCAGGGCTGTGGAGTTGGTAAGCCAAAGCTAAGACTCCGCAATTTCCCTGAACTCCGAATCCAACTCCGACTCCAACTTTCACTCCCTCATACATGGCGCATGTTTAAGTGACAATGTTACTATTGTAAAATGGTAACATCAGGCTTTTTATCACCCTTATGATACAATAATCAAGCTATTTAGGTAGAACACATAGTGACAAGCAAAATGGTACAATGTCTTTAACTTTGGACTTCAGGCTCCATATCTCACCATCCGCTACAAACTTTGAAAGTGGACTACCTCTTTTCACTTACACAGCCCCCATTGGACAAAAAACCCTCAGTAGATTTTGGGTTTTCCCGTACCATCTCTATGCTGGGTGGGCACTCAACTATAAAACTTCCTCCCGAGACATCACTCCTGCCCTGCTACAAAACACCAGTGATTGTCTGTCCACTGTCTCTACATCAAAGTCCTCTCTCTATCTTAAACTAAATCTCACTAAAACGGAACTTCTAGTCATCCCACCATCTACTAACCGACCTCACCCTGCTATTTCTCTCCGTGTGTGGCACCACCATAACTCCTAATACAAAAATCAGTGGCACACTAAAAACTAAGTGAAACATTAAGGTATATAGGAATATTGGAAATGCATTACTGCTAAGGAAAATATGAAAAAACCTGGGACTCTTAGTTTACAGTTTTTTTGATCAAAGATTGTTTTAAAAGCTCACCTCCCAATAGCGTCAAGGGGATCCCAGAACAGGTGAGTCCCTAACCACTAACATGTTACCTCACTAGGAGTCCGTTCAGACTACAACATCTCAGGGAGTGACAGGAACTTGCAATTGAACTATCCTGCACTGGTTTAAAAGAGGCGGCAGAGTGCAGAAAGCCAATGAGATTGCCATTTCTCAATAGACTACAAAAGTTAATTAGGCTGTGCACATCTAAAATATATTTTGAAAAACGTAAGCATAGGTGCACATGAAAAGGCAATAGCAACATCTAACACAAATATCAGTGGCACACTAAAAGACTAAGTGAAACATCAAGGTATATAGGAATATTGGAAATGCATTACTGCTAAGGAAAATATGAAAAACCCGGACTCTTAGTTTACAGTTTTTGATCAAGATTGTATTAAGCTCACCTCCCAATAGCGTCAAGGGGAAACCCAGAACAGGTGAGTCCCTAACCAGTAAACATTTTACCTCACTAGGAGTCCGTTTTAGTGCAGGATAGTTCAATTGCAAGTTCCTGTCACTCCTGAGATGTTGTAGTCTGAAAAGGACTCCTAGTGAGGTAACATGTTAGTGGTTAGGGACTCACCTGTTCTGGGATACCCTTGACGCTATTGGGAGGTGAGGGTTAATACAATCTTTGATCAAAAACTGTAAACTAAAGAGTCCCCGGTTTTTCATATTTTCTTTTGCAGTAATGCATTTCCAAAAATTCCTATATACCTTGATGTTTCACTTAGTTTTTAGTGTGCCACTGATTTTTGTAAATTTGATGTATGCTATTGCCTTTTCAGTGTGCACCCATGTTAGTTTTTCAAAAAAAAATTTTGAGGTGCACAGCCTAATTAACTTTGTAGTCTATTTGGAAATGGCAAACTCATTGGCTTTTGCACTCTGCCGCCTCTTTTAAAAACCGTGCAAAAAAGTTCAATTGCAAGTCCCCGTCATCCCTGAGGTGTTGTATCTAACGGACTCCTAGTGAGGTAAAAATGTTAGTGGTTTGGGACTCACCCGTTTTTGGGGTCCCCCTTTACGCTATTGGGAAATTTAGCTTAATACAATCTTTTTATCAAAAAAATGTAAACTAAAGTTCCCAAGGGTTTTTTTATATTTTTCCCTTTGCAGTAAAGCATTTCCAAAATTCCTATTTACCTTGTGTTTTACTTTGTTTTTAGTGTGCCCCGATTTTTTTATTAGGGTGTATGTAATTTCCTTTTTAGTGTTTTTCCTATGTTTCGTTTTTCAAAATATATTTTAAAAATGTGCACAGCCCAATTTAAATTTTTTTAGTTATTTGAGGGAAAAGGCCCAAAATTTAAATTGGCTTTCTGCACTCTGCCGCCTCTTTTAAAAACCCGTGGGAAAATATTCAAATTGGGAAGTTTCCCGTCACTCCCTGAGATGTTGAGTTTTG
The DNA here is from genome assembly GCA_025379985.1 of Phyllomedusa bahiana. Lineage (NCBI taxonomy): Eukaryota > Metazoa > Chordata > Amphibia > Anura > Hylidae > Phyllomedusa > Phyllomedusa bahiana. The sequence continues at coordinate 124,164 of JAODAL010003601.1, forward strand.
AAAAAGGGGCCCTAGGGGGTAACATGTTTGTGGTTAGGGACTCACCCGTTTGGGGTCCCTTTTACGTTTTTGGGAGGGGACTTAATACAAACTTTGAACAAAAACCCGAAAAATAAGAGTCCCAGGTTTTTCATATTTTCCCTTTGCAGTAATGCATTTTCCCAAAATTTTTTATACCTTGATGGGTTTTAATTAGTTTTTAGTGGCCACTGATTTTTGTAAATTTAAAATTTTGCTATTGCCTTTTCAGTGAGGAAACCCATGCTTACGTTTTTTTTAAAAAATTTTTAGATGTGCACAGCCTAATTAACCCCTTAAATCCTAGGCAGCCCGGCCCGCTGTCTGGGGTTTTTTTTGATTCTGATTTTGACCTTCCCCTTTTCCCCCCCATATCCAAAACCCTTGCCCGCCCCCTGTCACCTGCACCCCAAAAAACATCTCCGAATCCATCCATTTCCAATGTGGAAACCCAAATCAAACATCTTTTTTGCTCTTATTCATTTTCGTCTTGACTACTGTAACTCCCTACTTTTTGGGGTTTTCCCCTCTGTAAATTTTTCCCCCCTCCAATCTGTCCGAATGCAGCAGCCACTTGTCTTCTTTCCAGCCGCAATACTGAGCCTCTCCCCTGTGTCAGTTCTGCACGGCTGCCTATTCGTACAGAATACAACATAAACCTCCTTCTCCACATAAGGCACTCCACGGCTGCCCCCCAATCATTTCCTCCCATTCTTTTTACCACCCTACCGCTCTCTCCGCTCTGCTACTGACTAAACTCCCACACCTCACTCCCCGCACCCCCCCTGCCCGTCCCCAAAGTTTTTGCACTTTTGCACCGTTCTCTGGACATGCACCCCTGTGATCAGGCACACTCACAACCCCACAGTTTTAAGTGCGCTCTGAAACTCACCCTTTTTTAAATAACCCATAAAGATCACTAGCTGTTATCCCCCAAATTCTGTCACACATTCGTCATTCCGCACTTTGGCACCCACAGGACTTATCTTATATAGATGTAGGTTGGGATGGCGGGTTCACCCCTTTTTTATGTATCTACCCCAATTTATTAACATGGCTGGGCCATTGTAAACCAAGCACTTTTCACCCTTTGTTTCACCCCTTACACCCTAAAAGATTGTAAGCTCTTGCGAGCAGGCCCTCAACCTCAGTCTCATTTTTCAGTACTTTTTTTTAAAAGTAATGCTCTTTGTCTTGCTTATTCCCCCTATATTGTAAAGGGGGGAATATGTTGGCGCTATTAAATAAAATTATTTTTTTGTAAAAACAAAAATCTTGCTACTAAAATAAATGGATTGCAACTATTTAGCATTTGGCTTTCTACACTGCGAATCCCTTTGCTATCGATAGTTCCGATGTAAACAGAAAAAATGATCCGGCCTTTTACCGTTCTAAATGTTGGTCAGCTGGGCGACTCATTGGGCAAATTTTAAACTTTTCTTCAATTCTACCCCAAATGTTCAATTGGGGGTTTTAGTTTTGAGACTGGGAGCCCAATGCGCAACTCTACTTTATTATCATCGAAACATTTTTTTTGCCAAACCATGTACGCTTCGGGTTTTCCTGGGAAAACTTTCATCCTTTTCATACCCATAGTACTGAGTGTAAAAGAACCCCTTTTCTACTCACATATAGCTTGCATCGAAGACCCTTTATCCCGGTCAAATTCCAACACCTTAGGCTGCAATTTCTCAATATTTTTCCCCCTTTTTTCCTGTTTTTCCGACCCAAACCCCAACCCACCCTTATTGACTTTTTATCTCATCGCTCCAAATCACCTGCGTCCAATCTTCTACTGTCTACCTTTCGTACTTTTTTGCAAACTCGAACCAGCACTTCTTATGACGATATTCTTCACCTTTTTTGGGATACCATTCCAGACTTGTGTAACGTTGCACGGTGCTTGCATGGACTTCTGTGATCTCACTCTTATGAAGCATACAAGCCACCTCCACTGCTGTGTTTGTCGCGTCAGAAGTGATAGCCTTGTGATGAGCTGACTTGTTGACTCTGATATTTTGCCTGGCTTTGGAATGAATGGTAGGACTTCATTTTGAATTCTTCCAGCTGTCATGGCTCATATGATGCAGTTTGGCAATTTTCTTGGCACAGTGATCACTATCGATGAGCAGGGTGATGCTGTTCCTCTTTTTTTGGGAAATTTTCTTCATGGCCGCTCCTCAATTCGAATCGGTGACCTTTCACTTGGGAATCAACGTAATAACACACTGAGCTATTAGGATATGTAAGAACACAAGAAGAAAAAGATTGTTCACCACCAGGAGCAAAAGAGTAACAAATGCAGTTACATGACAAGAATCTGCATAACTTAGCATATGCTAAATAGTTGTACATCAACGTTATGTATGAGATAGCCAAGATAATTGTCTATAAAAAGTTGGTAGTCTCACGTTCAAAGTTGTAGTGAATGGGGAGATATGGATCCTGAAAGTCACAAGGTCGAAACATTGTTACCCTTTTGCTTAATAGTGTAAAAATATATTTATTGGATATAACTTTAGAACACAAAAAACTTTAATAAATTGTAAATATGCAAAACGCTGCAGTAAAACAGTTTTCAACAAAAACATCCTGAATAACATTTGTTGAACCTATGAATTTGTTCTGAGAAAATAGTATCGCCTCTATCACATCCTCCATAGATGACCTCAAATCTGATCCAATTATTTCCAGGCTAGAGAACGGCCTCTCTACACTAACTTGGGTTGGTAACAATTTCAGAGTATAAAGGAATCGCCTCAGGCACAGTCAGGTCTGATGAACATTTGAACTCTTCTACTTCTTTGAAATCAAGTCAAAATTTTGCTGAAATCTGGTCAATCTGTTTGCTATGGGAGCGGAATCTTTTCTCCTACTCCATGTCCTCAATTAAACTCCTCATCTGATGAGACTAAAGATATTGTAGTAGTAGCACTGGCAAGACCCAATTTCTTCTGCTCTTGGCAAGCTGAAGGCTCTCAACTAATTTGGTAGCAATTTATGTATAATCTAGACAGTCAGGTAGTATGATTACCACAGAAATGCAACTCAACATTCCCCCTGAATTGTCTGCTGTTGTTAGCAATTTTTCCCATATGTGCCCAAATGCACATTTGAAATGAACTACTAGTCTTAGAATAGAGGAGCAGTGTAGCCGGAACAATTTTGGGCTTCATTTTAATTGTCAGTATATTTTTTAGGCACCATTACAGGTTGCAGACACCCTAAAGTGCTAAAAATTAATGAACACCCCTAAAAGACCTCATTTAGGAAACTACACCCCTTAAGGATTATATCCAGGAGTGCAGTATATTGACCCTACAGGTGTTTCACAAACTTTTTTGATTTTAGGCTGTGAAAATTAAAAATTAAATTGTTTCCGATAATATGCAATTTTAGCTGAAGAAAAAATCCTGGAAAAAAGCACCCCAAAATTTGTTACACGATTTATTTTAAGTTCGTCAATACCCTATATGTGAGTGTAAACTGCTTTTTGTAGGGATAGCAGGGTATAAAAGGGAGGGAAGCGCTATTTGGCTTTTGGAATGCAGATTTTGGTAGATGCAATGTTGCACTTGCAAAGCTCCCAAAGTACCAAAACAAGTGACACCTTCCTGTACTCACCCCATTTTGGATTCAACGCCCTTCAGGGAACTCATCTAGGGGTGAATTGTGCATTTTGAGCCCACAGGTGTTCCACAGTTTTTTTAGCATTGGACCGTGAAAATGGAAAAAAAAAAAGTGATTCCACATTTGTTTATTGGTTTTGATAACTGTACTATGTGGATCGATACAATTACAATTATATAAATTTTATATATTTTTATTTTTTACATAGCTCATTATACAGTATACTTGACATGATAAATATAGTTTTTTGTGTTGCAGCACTTTAAAAAAAAAAAAGTGTTTTTACTGTGTAAAACAATATTTATGTATTGGTCTCTTCTTAAAGCTGTAACTTTTTCATCTCTAAATACATAGCTGTGTAAACGTTTTTTTTCGGGCGGAACAAATTGACGTTTTCATTGGCGTTTATATGGCTCTTTTTATCACTTTTATTACATTTTATGTGCAGTGGGATGAACAAAAATCACAATTTTGTAAATTTTTGGGGGGTTACAGCGTTCATTGTGTGGGTTAACTAACAGGACAGATTTATAGGCTAGGTCATTACGCATGCGGCGGTACCAAATATGTTTACTTTTTAAAAATCTTTTTGGGGTTGATTGGCACTTGTATTAAGAAAAGGGTGGTCTGCGTGTTTTTTTTTTTTTTTTTTTTGTGTGTTTTAACTTTTTTCACTTTACTTACACTTGTTCCCATAGGGGACTTTGCTAAGCGATCAGTTGATTGATGGTACAATACATAGCAGTACATGGATGTACTGCTATGTACTAGATCTATCACCATGTCCGGTTTGTAGCCAACAGGGCACGGAGCCAGCTGCAATACACAGCTGGTTCCATACTCCGATCATGTGGGCTTTGTTTGTGATCTCGCACAATGTCCTGGAATGTCCACAGAACTATATATCAATCTGTTCAGCTCCTCCTGCTCTATAACATGATGCTGGCAGATAAGACTGCTTGTTCAGCGTGATAGGTTCCCTTCAAGAACTATAACAAGCCAAGTAAAAGATGCTTATTATTATCTATACTATAGCCAAATAAAAACTTAAAGCAAATGGCTACCTGCTGATATCAGTGAAACCATAGACGTGTAAAAGCAGAAAAAGACCACATAGCTCACCCAGTCTGCCCTTACATTATTTTCATCTTAGGAGAGCTACATGTTTATCAGAAGGAGGTTTACAATTAGGTACAGTTCATTTTCAAACCACAACTGTTGATAGTTTGTTCCAACCATCTGCTACTCTTTCAAAAATAATATTTCTGACATTGCTTTTCATCTTCCTCCAACTTATTTTAGATTGTTCCCTACTGAACTTTTTTTAAACCTTAGGGCTGCATTCAAACGTTCAACTTACTAGATGGCGTTTTTGAAGTCAAAACCAAGAATGGGTTTAAAACAAAGATAGATCTCAGTCTTTCCTTACTTTGTGCCCTCAATGTATGATCCTTTTCTTGTTTTGCCTTTAAAAACTGTTTCTAAAAAGCTGAACATTTGAACACAGCCTAACTAAATTTAAAGTTTTCATCTATACCCCCTTTTCCCTTCAGGTTACATAAATTATCTAGTTTATGTCTTTTTTTGTTGATAACTTCCGCTGTTTTTATAGCCTATCTTGGACTTGTTCTACTTCATCACTGTCTTTTTGTAGGTGACATCTCCAGAACTTAGTTTAGATCTGGAACTGGATTCTATTCTATTTTTATACCTGCAACTATGCAGCCAAGCATTTTATTGTGCTGGTGTACCTAAAATGAAAAAATATAACCAATGTATTAATAGGTCTTGACTAATAAATAATACCATTTATAGTCCTACAATGATACTAGCTGTTTGTTACCATCAAAATGCATTGGCCCATACAGAGTTGTAGATTCAAAACAATACATTTTCCTTAATTGAACAACTGCTTAAAAACTGCTTGCATGTTTTATTTCACTTAGACAACCTTTTTAACCCCTACAGGGGTTACATACACTACAGACAAGCAATGAGTATTATGTAAGCTGAGTGGAAACATATAACCCTGGAACTACTCTGCTTTCCTTCAACATCCAACTGTAAATTGTCTGCTAAGATATTTTAGTCCTTATCACTGTGTAATGCTATTTTTTCTACCCATCTATTTATATAGATAATCCCAATTAATATATTAAAACTAATATACTGTCTATAATGGTATAATTTATGTGCTATATGTTAAACACTATGAGGTGATATTATTTAAAGGAATTTTTCCAAAAAGGCATTTCATGACTGGTTTGTCCTGCTTTAGCTTTGTGTGTTCAAAAGGGGGTGAGTATGATTTGTATGAAATGCATATCATGTGACCCTGAAGGCTTGACATCACTATGCTTTTACCCATAGTGTGCTCACTCTAGTCAAACAAAGGTCTGTTTATATAAAGAGCTGTGAGCAGCTACAATGTAGCTGAGTGGTTAACACTTCTGCCTTTAAGCATAGGGGTCCTAACTTCAAATCCCTGCAGGAAACAAATGTGGATTTTTTTCTCTTTTTATTTATTTGCACTGTTTGACAAATGAGAACAGAGGACAGGAGTAGAATGACAGGACCTGCGGTTAAACATTCGCTCAGCAGTGAGTGCGTGTGATTACTAAGCAGGAAAGAGACTGACAGTAGCTGCCTGAGACGAGAGGTGATCTATGAGCATGTGTGGAAAGGGTTGAGGAGCTCTTGTCACTGGTCGTATCCTCTTTAGACGAGCTGTATATTATGGATCACTAAGGTAGCAGCTAGAACAAAAATGGTAAAGAATTTTTAATAATGATGGATGGTGAAAATGTTTATTATTTAATTTGCAAGCTTCCCACATCAATTTTACTTTGTGGTGAAACCCTTTAAGGATTGTATAGCAGTAGCATGATAACAATGTGTGTCAGTGTTATTTTGCAGTGCAGGGCTGTAGTTTTTGGACACAGTGTAGAGGTATTATTGGATAATATCCTGGTTTAATTTGTGAAATTTATGTTGGCATTCTATGCAGTCATAATTAGACACATTATAATGGTATTATTTGAGCTCTGTGAGTTGGTATTAAACCCTACCCCCCACAGAGATTTTTGAATATGTTGCGGTAATTTTTTTCTCCCCACCTTCCAAAAGTGCTGCATCTTTTTGCTCACTGTTTATCCCAATTTTTTAGGTAATGGAGAAGGCCAAAAAAACAAATTTTAGCATTAGACTTTGCTTTTTTTCGATTAAAGTATCCATCTTGTTGGATAAACATTTGAATTATTTTAAACATTAATATATAAAAAATTTATGGAGCTGTTAATACCAGTTTTAAATATAAAATATATATAATATATATACACACATTTTTGAGCTTTTAATTTTTTTTTTAAGTTTTGAATTGATAAAACTTTTACCATTTTATTACTTATATTTTTAGTCCCTCTACACTACTTGACCACTTGAGGGAATGATCGTTTGCTCACCATTCTGCAATACTAACATTTTGCAGGATAATGCACAATTACAGCTTTCCTTTTATACCCTGCCTCAGGAAGCATGTATTAAGGAATAATGCATGCATGGATGAAGCCCAGAGCACCCTCCTTTTCAGAATAATAACAAGTGGAAAAATGTTTTAACTACAATATCGACTGGACTACTACACTGGATTTCTACTTGCTATTATTCTTTAAATTAGTTTTACATAGTTAACTGTATATTGTAAAATATATGTTAAAGGGGTTGTCTCACTACATTGATTCATCTTACCTCAGTCCTGTTTTCTTGGTTTCATTTTGAATTCAGGGGTGTGTTTACTGGCTTCCACTAGGCTGCAGTAGAAGCCAGGTCTGTAGCTATAGCAACCAGTGTTGGCAGCCTATCAGAAGAGATCAAACAGGTCTGTAGCTATAGCGACCTGAGGAGCTGAGGCATCCCATACAAAAGGGGATATCTAGGAATAGGTAGGACACTGTTAATTGACACATATTGCAAAGTGACTTGTTTTTGCAAGATCTTTAATATAAAAATCAATCCTTGTAGTGAGACAACCCCTTTAACTTCAGGTCTATATCATTATACAAATTTAAAGGAAAAAAAACACACAAAAAAAAAAGACAAAATTTTCCATGTTCTGAGTAATTCTGATTAAGACTTTTTCAAATGCAGCAATACCAGGTATGTCTATTTCTTTATTTTTTAGGTTTTTTACCATTATAAATGGGAAGAGTTTTTTTCTACATTTTGTAAAATGTTGTCACTTGACAGATTTCAGTCTAGGCTACCTTATAAACCATACACATTTTAGTTCAAATTCTCAAAAATTTTAACAACCCTTTTTAAAATATAGTAACTGTTGTACATTTTCTGCCATGCTATGCTTAAACATCCTTCTTAGCGTCACTCATCTAAAAACAGAAGTAAAGGACAAGAGAAGACCACCCGAGCACGGAATGGAAAAGATCACATTTTTTATTCTTCATACTTTCAAACATAGATAACATATGAATATCATAAAAACAGTCCATTCGGAAACCTGAACATCTTTCTGCCCAACCTAGGGTTTTCACTTTCAGCAGCTTCTTCCAGAGCATGCTTTGACATTACCAGTTTATATACCCCACAATAATTTTAATGTACTTCCTCACATCTTTATTATCACCTTTCTATACCTTACAAATTACAATCAAATAAAAATTAGAAAAGTGGATGCCCAGCATTCCGTTGAACATTTTAAAGAATTACAAATAAAATACAATACAGTTTCTTGTGTTGTAGGCCACTGATATATTAATTTTCCTGATATGCTGAATTTAACAAAAGAACTGCTCCTTATCTAACCAGAAGACTTCATGAGTAAAAGGACAGTTTGGCATTGTGAGCTTAAATGTAATGTAGTGTACTATCCTTTTACCCCACCTCTATAATACATTGAGCATGATGTAATAGAGGTCTAACACGGCAGGCCTCAAGGACCTTATTAGTTCCCTGCCTGCCATACCAACCAAACAGCACTTCATGATCACATGACAGAAGGGGGACCTCCACATGTCTAGCAGCGTAGAAGATAAAGTCACTAAAGACCACAATATTTAAGTGGTTAGGCAACTGGGATCAGAGATAACAGCTGGCACCCACTGTGCACAGAAAGGGCTTAGCTCCTTAACCGGGTCAATCAATACTGCCCTAAATAATGATTAACATGAATGTAAAATACTGGGGAGGTGTTTATTAGGTACCATATGGCTGCACTATTTGGTATTTAAGCACTCTATGGCTGTATTATATTTAGACAATAAATTAGAAGCAAATATGGTACACGGGAAATACAGTACAATAAGGCAGTGTTCACACGGCTTATTCAAGCCGTAATTGCAGGACGGATTTCGCCCGCAGTTACGGCTTGAATAAGGGGCGGGATGGGGGCGGGGGCGCGGCGGGGGAGCTGCCGCCAGCCCCATAAACAATGCATTATTTACGGCGCGTACGCGCCGTTAATAATGTGCATGTCGCTTTCTCCCCTCAATGGCGGATTCGCTGAATGGGGAGGAGAGACGGAATCCATAGTTCTCTATGAGAACTGTGGATTACCGTAGTTACTGGGACGGATTGGAGCCGTACTGCAGCGCAAATACGGCGCGCAGTACGGCTCCAATCAGTCCCAAAATAAGCCGTGTGAACGAGGCCTAAGGCTGTTTCAGCATATTTGCCAGCACTCTGAGTGTCTGAGCTTCCGAAAATACCAACTTACAAAAATAAATATTGATGTTATATATAAAAATTTACATGTTAAAAACATAGATGAGTCACACAGGAAAATCCCATTAAAAAAATTCCATAATAAAAAAAAAAGTATAAAAAAATACATAATTTGATGTTGTCACATTCCTAAAATTCTGATTTATTAAAATATAACATAAAAGAAGAAAAATTCCAATGTCAAAATAGTTTTTTGTCACTACATTTCCTCTAAAAATTGGAATAAAAAGTGAAGAAAAAGTCGCATGTATCCCAAAATGATACCAATAAAAACTATACTTTAGTCTGCAAAAAATGGGCCCTTATTCAGGTCCATAGGTGGAAGAACAAAAAAGTTACTGGTCGCAGAAAATGGCGCTGCAGCAAAAATTTAAGAAATAGAGAATTTTTGTATTTTTTTTTTAGTACTAAAACAGAGTGAAAAAACCTACATACAGTGAAGGAAATAATAATTTGATCCCTTGCTGATTCTGTAAGTTTGCCCACTGACAACAGACATGAACAGTATATATTTTTAAGGGTAGGTTAATTTTAACATTGAGAGATAGAATATCAAATATAATATCCAGAAAATCATATTGTATAAATTATATAAATTTATTTGCTTTTTCTGAAAGAAATAAGTATTTGATCCCTCTGGCAAACAAGACTTAAAGGGGTTGTCTCACTACAAGGATTGCTTTTTATGTTAAAGCTCTTGCAAAAACAAGTTACTTTGCAATATAGGTCCATTAACAGTGTCCTACCTATTATGAGATATCCTCTCTTGTATGTGCTGCATCAGCTCCTCAGGTCGCTATAGATACAGACCTGTTTGATCTATCCTGATAGGCTGCCAGCACTGGTTGCTATAGCTACAGACCTGGCTTCTACTGCAGCCTAGTGGAAGTCAGTAAACACGCCCCTGAATTCAAAGTGAAACCAAGAAAACAGGACTGAGGTGAGATGAATCAATGTAGTAAGACAACCCCTTTAATACTTGGTGGCAAAACCCTTGTTGGCAAGCACAGCAGTCAGACGTTTTTTGTAGTTGATGATGATGTTTGCGCACATGTCAGGAGGAATTTCGGTGCTCTACTCTTTGCTGATCGTCTCTAAATCATTCTGAGACTGTGGCTTGGCAACTCGGATCTTCAACTCCCTCCATAAGTTTTCTATGGGATTAAGGTCTGGAGACTGGTTAGTCCACTCCATGACCTTAATGTGCTTCTTTTTGAGCCACTTCTTTGTTGTCTTGGCTGTATGTTTTGGGTCATTGTCTTGCTGGAAGAGCCAGTCACGAGCCATTTTTAATGTCCTGGCGGAAGGAAGGAGGTTGTCACTCAGGATTGTATGGTACATGGCTCCATTTATTCTCCCATTGATGGGGTGAAGTAGTCCTGTGCCCTTAGCAGAAAAACACCCCCAAAACATAATATTTCCACCTCCATGCTTGACAGTGGGGATGGTGTTCCGCTAGTTGCAAGTTGAGATAATGCCAAAGAGCTCAATTTTTGTCTCATCTGACCACAACACCTTCTCCCAATCAACTACAGAATCATCTAGGTGTTCACTGGCAAACTTCAGATGGGCCTGCAAATGTGCCTTCTTGAGCAGGGGGACCTATATGGTACTGCAGGATTTTAAACCATTATGGCTTAATGTGTTACCAATAGTTTTCTTGGTGATTGTGGTCTCAGCAGCTGCCTTGAGATCCTTATAAAGGGATCAAATAATTATTTCCTTCACTGTATTTAGTATTGCCGTAATTGTACAAACCTGCAGAATATAGATAACACGTAATTTGTATCGAAGCATGACCGCCATACAAATTAAACCCCTGCAAAACATGATGCAAGTGTGGTTTTTTTCACCTTGCTTTGAATTTTTTTCAGTTTTCCAGTATATTACATGCTATGGTTGATATCACCATTAATAGGTATATCTTTTTCAGCAAAAAAAAACAACCATTATGTCTGTGTAGATGAAAAAATTAAAAAGTTATGGATCGTGGAAGGCAGAGTGGACCAAAAGCGAATGGACCATAAAAATATGACCGGCTGTCAGGAAGAAATTAAGCACCACAGATGATATGAGGTAGAATCAGTCAGTCTGGCCTTAGTCCCTGCCCCTTGCAGCATGATCATTATTGCCCCTAGGTTGGTGGCTGATGTTGATGTACAGCAGAAGATGGTGTCAATCATGCTTGAATTGGTGGGGCCTGAGCTTCTTGACTCTTTCTAGCAGTCAGTGGTAATTTCATACAGCAACCACTGCTGATTTTACTAATTTTGCTTATTTTTAAATAGCATTCTTACTCTATGTCTACACAGCAATTATTTTTGGGCCAATTTTCAGCGAATTCTTGATACTGAATCCGACCGTAACAAGTGCCCATAGACAGCAAGAGAAAATCTATGCTGTAGTCTACTCAATATGGATTTGTTCCAGTAGTTTTTAAAACATGCTCTATTTTCCACCTGATTCCCATACAGTCAATGCACTGGGCCGGCGGGAAATCGGAAAATCAACTGCGGTTTTTAGCACAAATCTGCGACAAAAACCACGGTACATCAATGTTAAAATGCCGTCGGATTTTGTACACCACTTTAACACTGCTGTTTAGACACAGCCTTAGGAACTGTAATAAGAAATGTTATAAGTGATAAAGTGTTAAAACGATCAAGCAGGTTCATTGAAATATCCGTACTGTAGAAGAAAGAGACGTTCTTTCACAGCTGATTTTGTTTGAGCCTGTAAAGTTATTTTTTCTCTTCTCCTTTACAACTGCAGTTTGATGCTATATAATGCTGTCTACTTACGGAGAAGGTGCCACTCGTCTTGCTGAATAGTCCTGGTCAGATTGAATGGAATATTCCTCAGGCGAATAGGTTGAGAGAAGTGATACTTGATGGCTGTGCATTTCTGAGCAATTCCTTGAAAGAAAAAGCAAAGCAATTTAGCATACTACTGTGTGTGTAAAAACAGTGCATTTAGCTAGAGAAAAAGCTCAATCTAGATATTCAGACATCTTACCCCCAAAAAAGGGGCTGCCTTTTTAAAACAGTGGATTGATGTGTTTATACTTATGTTTTTAGCAAAGCAAATGACAAGGTTGAATAAATCAGTATGAATTATTTATAAATTTGGCATTCACAGTGACCGGAAAAAGATGAACAGCCTCAAGCAATAAGTCCTGTAAGCTTGAAATCTCCAAATTTGATCAGTTTTATGTCCAAAATTCTGTGCTAATTATTTATCAAGATATCTCTATAATTGTGAGAGCTATGTATTTCTGATACAGGCTCCAACCCCCTGAAAAACAAAAAATTTTAAACAGAAAACATGCTCCTGAAAATGAAAAAAAAAATAAATTTGGATCCAGCACTGCTCTATTAAAAATTGATGTTTTCTGCCATAATGAGGTATAAAAATACAGATATCAAAGCTGACGCGTTTCAATCACTCGGATCTCTGTCAAAGCATAAAGATAGTTACATCCTTCAGATTATATAGGCAAATCACATTAATTAGTGAGACACAACTCACCTCCACTGAAATCTGCAGATAATTGCACTTACCCCTAATTGCAACCATCACAGGAACAGAGCATCAGTAGAAAAGGAAATGCTAGGCACTGCATGACATCTGGGGTGAACCGGAAATGAACCTTTCATCAGTGACGCAGTGCACACTAATGCAAAGACGCCCCTAATAACAGGGAAACAGACCGCAGTCACAACAGAGCCCCTCCGGCTCTAAATTGGAACAGCGCATCACCCCACAGATGGAAATACTAGCGCCTTGGACAGATGAAACAAACCGGAGACACAACCTCTGACTGTGTCAAGGAGATGAGTATAAGGATATGTTCACACGGCGTATTTGCAAGGACTAATTTGGCGTGTATTTGCACTGCAATATGTCTGAATTACGCCCCATAAATATGGTAATTCATAGCTCTCATTAAATGAATGTGAAAGTTAACATCAGTGCTAGTGCTTCAGAAGTACACGATAGCCAGGCAACTTCTGAAGAACAGTTTTTTGCAGGCGTTAGCGGTCCAAAAGTCGCGCCAAAATACAAATGCAATACGCTGTGTTAACATACCCTAATGTTCAAAATGAAAACAAAAATACAAACAGCAAATATGATAAATAAAATATACATGAAAATGTGAATTAAAATGCAAAAAAGAAGGAAAATTAATAGTACAACATAATTCCTTTACATAAATTGAGACCATATGGGGATACCGTGTTCATATTTAATATCCAATATGCCATCTTTTCTAATAGTTGTTTTTTAAAATTGCTCCTCGGGTGACTTTAATCCTTTTTTAAGGCAAATCGGGAAATTTTAAGAGAAAATTATTCTGGGTTCATGTCAATTTTCAAGTTTGGCAAAACTGAATATTACGATTGGCTGGACTAGTTATATTATTTAAATGTTGAAGAAATCTATTTTTTAATTTCCGAATCATGCAACCTATATATCTAAAGGAGCAGTTTTGGGAAAATATATGTAAACTATATTTGTCCCATTTCAGTTTTTTTACATTGAATATTCGAGGGTTTCTCAGTATTAGGTAAGTGTATATTTTTTGTTGAATGCACATAATTATAAGTTTTGCATGGAAAATGCCCACATTTATAGAAACCAATAGATGTCACCCGTGTGTTGCTAGTACGAACAGAAAGGAACAGATTAGGGAAAAGTAAATTTCCAATAGTGGGCGGTTGTTTGGAAATAACTTTACAGCCTTTCTCTACAATTTGCTCTAAAATCAGTTCATCATAAAGAAGCTGTAAAAATTGAATTTGAAACAAATATTTAAAATGTTCCAAAAGTACAACAGGCATATTATGATCATAACATTGTATGGATGTATCCACATGTTATTTAATAGCCCTTCCCCCAAAATTTTTGTGCTGAAATTTAAATTTTGGGTTCTGGGACAAAATTTGAAATGACTTCTCTTTCTAGGGGTTCATTGTTGGAACAAATCTGTTTTGCACGGGTATACTCCCCAAAGGGTATTGCTAAACGTGCGCGGGGAGAGTGATTGCTCTTAAAGTGTAAAATTGTATTGCCAGAAGTTGGTTTACAAATTGTAGAAGTAGTGATGATGGCTTTGGGTATACCTTCCAAACATAAATCCAAAAAAGAAATTCTAGAACTCCATGTGTCTGAAATTTAAATTATTATTTTTATAAATATATAAATATTATTATTAAATGGATTATTGTTAGGGCAACCTATGAAGAGTGGTATGGCAGAAATTGGACCCCTCCCAAATACGAAGAAAGTTATCAATATATCTGCCATACTACTCCACATCTCCAATAAATGGATTGGCATATGTGTAGATATGTGACTACTCCCACCACAACATAACCAGGGAGGAGGAAAACTTAGCCCCCACAGAGACTCCTCTGATTTGTAGAAAATATTTTTGGTTATACACAAAAAAAAATGTGTGCCATCAAAAATTCGTTAAAAGAAAATTTTAAAATTTTTAAAATCTTCTTTTGGGGAAAACTAAAAAGGGTATTACCTGTGTGCGCCGCAGACACTGTGTTTTTTTAAAAAACCGCGGGATAAAAGGGCCGGGTCCCTTTCCTTTTTTCCCGGTTTCTTTTCGCAGCAGGGAAGCAGAGGTTATCATGCTCCCCATGAGAGCTATGTTGCCCTTTTCATTACAGGAGTTTTTCGGGGGACGCATTGCAGGGGGGAAACTTATTCCAAAAATAATCCGAAAGACGACGTGTGAACATACCCTAACGGTTCAGATGGAACTGTAGTGCCATTGTAGTGATATGTGGACTAAAATATCTCCCTTCTTTGTTTGTGTGGTGTCCACATTATAAATGAACAAAAAAGTCTATGCGCACACACCGTCGAAAGAACAAGAGACATTTCCAAAATGTCGGTACAGCCTTTCCCCTTTATTAAAAGTTTTTATAACCTTTCAGTGGTAGGAGTATTGTTATGCAAAAGAGATATTATATCTTTATTGAACAATACAATATAATAATTTTAAGCAACCCCTTTTTCATTATTTTCTTTTTTTAACAATCCCCTCTTTAAATAATCATTTTTTTAATGGTCAGTTTTTTAGAAATACGACCCACCTCTAATTTTTTTTAAGTTTGTTAATATGATTGTATGCATGACCTAATCTTTTGAGATTTTTAAAGGTCAGTGGGTTTTTGCGCATACAGAATTTTCATGGATTACAATTTATCTCAACCCTTTTTCTTCTAAAAGTTAACACTCTGTGTTAGGATTGTCCTTCCAAAGCTTTTTAAAAAAGTAAGAAAGTTGATACTTACGAGGGGACAACTTTTGGTTTCTGCAAAACAATACAAGGGAAAAGAAGCTTCAGGAAAAATACTAGCTTAGAAAAAAAATTTCAAAAATTTCCCTTATGGAAAATATAGAATTTTTGAAAAAAATTTATATTCTTTTCAGTAGAAAAAATCAGTGCCTTGGAAAATATTCAGCCCCCCTTTAACTTTTCAACCTTTTTTCACATTTCAGGCTTAAACTAAAGATACAAAATTTTTATTTTTTTGTTAAGAATCAACTGCAAGTGGGACACAATTGTGAAGTGGATCGAAATTTATTGGATATATTAACTTTTGTAAAAAAAACCCCTGAAAAGTGGGGCGTGCAAAATTATTCGGCCCGTTTACTTTCAGTGCAGCAAACTTACTCCAGAAGATCAGTGAGGATCTCTGAATGATCCAATGTTGTCCTAAATGACTGACGATGATAAATATAATCCACCTGTGTGTAATCAAGTCTCTGTATAAATGCACCTGCTCTGTGATAGTCTCAAGGTTCTTTTTAAACTGTAGAGAGCATCATGAAGACCAGGGAACACACCAGGCAGGACCATGATACTGTTGCGGAGAAGTTTAAAGCCGGATTTGGGTACAAAAAGATTTCCCAAACTTTAAACATCCTAAGGAGCACTGTGCAAGCGATCATATTGAAATGGAAGGAGTATCAGACCACTGCAAATCTACCAAGACCTGGCCGTCCCTCTAAACTTTCATCTCGAACAAGGAGAAGACTGATCAGAGATGCAGCCAAGAGGCCCATGATCACTCTGGATGAACTGCAGAGATCTACAGCTGAGGTGGGAGAGTCTGTCCATAGGACAACAATCAGTCGTACACTGCACAAATCTGGCCTTTATGGAAGAGTGACACGAAGAAAGCCATTTCTCAAAGATATCCATAAAAAGTCTCGTTTAAAGTTTGCCACAAGCCATCTGGGAGACACCAAACATATCAGATTAAACCAAAATTGAACTTTTTGGCCACAATGCAAAACGATATGTTTGGTGTAAAAGCAACACAGCTGTCACGGATCACGCCACGGTCCCCTGCCATGGACCCCCAGCGAGTCTTGCCTTCCTGGTACTTGCCTGTCCTGTTGCTTCCTGGGGTCCTGTGTGCGCACTGTGCCTCCTAGGGCGTGCACGCGGCAGCTTCCTGCCCTTTATAGGTTACTTGTCTCTGTCTACTTCCTCTTGACCTATGACCCCTGGCTTTAAGAGGAAGTTCCTCCCTTTGTTCTGTGTCAGTCCATTGTTTGTTACATTGCTGTTTGTTGCAGTCTCATGCTGAGTCCATCTCTGAGCTCCTGCCAGTGTCTCTGGACTTAACCCCTGAGATGCTGGTCCAGTTCATGTAGTCATCAGAGCTCCTGACCATATGCCTGTCGTCTCCTGCTGTCCTGTGTCTGCTGTATCTTGTCGTGATCCCCATCCTGTATCTGCTGTCATGTTCCTGATGTATCCTGCCGTGATCCCCATCCTGTACCTGCTGTATCCTGCTGTGTTACCTGTCCTGTTCCTGCCGTGGCCTTATGTGGTGTACGTCGTCTCCAGCTACCTATGTTCCTGTCTACCACCGCCTGTGTTCCTGTCCTGCACTGTGGCTGTCACCGCAGGTAGCCATGTCAGGGGCTGCTAAGTCCGTCCCGCTTTGTGACGGGCTTCCGGTGAAGACCGGGGGCTCCTGACACTCCACTCCCTGGCGTGGTTCTCCACTTACCATTTTGCTTGCGGTGACCACAGTGGATCCACACCCGGATGTAAGCGGTCGGCACTTCAACGTATGCTGTATGGGCGCCGCATCCGTTACAACAGCTCATCACTCTGAACACACTATCCCCACTGTCAAACATGGTGGTGGCAGCATCATGGTTTGGGCCTGCTTTTCTTCAGCAGGGACAGGGGAGATGGTTAAAATTGATGGGAAGATGGATGGAGTCAAATACAGGACCATTCTGGAACGAAAAACCTGTTCGGAGATTTCTTCCAAAAGCGACCCCTAGCAAAATGACAGGAATTTAAAATAACTTCCAATGTTAGAATGTCCAAGTCACAGTCCAGACCTGAATCCAATCGAGAATCTGTGGAAAGAGATGAAAACTGCTGTTCACAGCTCCAGCTCCAGCTGTTTATCAAGGAAGAATGGGCAAGAGAATTTCATTTTCTCGATGTGCAAAACTGATAGAGACATAAATCAAGAGACTTGCAGCTGTAATCGTAGCACAAGTTGGCGCTACAAAGTATTAACATAAGGGAGCCGAATAATTTTGCACACCCCACTTTTCAGTTTTATTTCTTTTTACAAAAGTTTAAAATATCCACTAAATTTTGTTCCACTTCACAATTGTGTCCCACTTGTTGCTGCTTCTTCACAAAAAAAATTAAATTTTATATCTTTGTTTGAAGCCTGAAATGTGGCAAAAGGTTGAAAGTTCAAGGGGGACGAATACTTTTGCAAGGCACTGTGCAAGGGAATGGTTGTATGTAGTCAGTCAACGTCAAGGCTGAGCCAGCTATATTTCTCCTGCCATAATTTGTTAGGTAAGCTACATAGGACATCCGTGGTGTCTTAGAGAAAGCAAGGAACCCTATAACCTATTCCTGACACTAAGTTGAAGAGTAACTTGTTTATGAATCTTTGGTAGGCCATACAGTAAAAGAGTGATAGGCTTTTGAACTGATATTTGTTGTATATCACTAAAAATGCCCAGTGCCACTCCATCCTATATAAGAGTTTCAAATTGTTGTTGGAACTTCTGAGTGGGATTGGCAGACAAGGGAAGGTATGTGGAGACATCAGACAGGGGCGACATCATCTGACTATGATAGTCATCCCTGTTCATAATCACCCCTATACTTCCCTTGCCAGCCATTTTAAACACCAAATGTGCCATATTTTTTTTAATTCCAATGTGTTTTAGATAAGTTAGAATGGCTGTAATTCTGCTGATACAAATTTTGTAGGTCTTGAAGATCTCTCTCTCAGCATTGTGCAAGCTAATGGGATTAGATATACAATCACTATTACTTGGTGGGTGAAAATCAGGATCAAAGTCCTGTAATATGCATAGTGATAATTGTTCTGTGAAATTCATTTGAGCATAAACATTCCCTATTTTAATAGTCTGCAACTTGGCAGAATTCTGTGACTGTGCATTCCAAAACTGTTGACATATCGTCAAATCCCAAATTTATTAATGCTCTTTATTGTGGAAAAAAGTTAAATGTATGGTCAATCACAAAATTGAAACCAAGCTGCAAGACTTGCAATTGTACCGCTGAGAGAGTCTGACTAGATATATTGGGCACATCTACAGTTTTAGTCTCTATTGGAAGTTTTTGCTACGGCGGGTCATCATCCGGAATACATCTTCTGTGTTTCCTACCCACTTGCGCCTACGTTTTTTGAAGTCTTGGGCAGGCTGGGTGTAGCTTGCAATGATTGTCTCCTGATTATGAAACACTTTTTGTGAGGAATGCAAATTATTAGAAGAATCTTGTTCAAGTGAACCAAAATTAACATGACTTTTATTGGAGGAGTGCCTATGTTTGGTATTTCCCTTCTTTAAGATCTAGAAGTGGTGGACCACTGTTTTCTTCGTGTCCATGTGTAGACTTGATTATTTTCAAAGTCTCACCTATCTCTTAGAAACTTATTTTTTGATGCCATAATGAGAGATTCCAAGCCGGCAATATTATCCTGTAACTTTTTATCTTCATATACAAAAACAACTATTAGAAAAGGAGACATATTGGATACTAACCATGAACACGGTATCCCCATATGGTCTCAATTGGCATAAGGAAATTAAGTTGTACTATTAATTTTCCTTGTTTTTTGCATTTAAATTCACATTTTCATGTATATTTTATTTGTTTCACATATTTGCTGTTTGTATTTTTGTATCCATTTTGATCATTATACTCATTGCTCCATCTGTACATCTGTACAGGGCGCTGGTATTTCCATCTTGTGGGGTGATGCGCTGCTCCAATGTAGAGCCGGAGAGGTTCCCTGTTGTGATTGTGGTCTGTTTTGTTTACAGTTTGTTTCCCTGTTATAAGGGGTGTGTTTGCATTACTTTGCACTGCGTCACTGATGAAGGGTTTATTTCCTGGGACATTTTATCTTGAAACCAGATTCACCATACCATCTCAAAGACACTGCCTATCTGTGGCAGATCTAACCAATTATCATAAACATATTACTTGTAAAACAACTATGCTTTACCTGTATTAGTTATTTGTTTGTTTTTTCTTTAATCTTCATTTTGCATTACATTGGGTGACATTTTGAAACTTCAGAACCAATTACCAGTTTTCCATTGAGTCATGGTTTCAACATACAATGGCCGTCCTGGAACCAACTAATATTGTATGTTGACGGAGCAGTGTACAGTATAACAGGAAGTTCCCATATCTGATGTCTGCTGGTAACCAACATGTATTGCTTTAAATAGGACTATTTGGAGCTCTGTATCAGGGACATGAAGTTCCAGCAAGTATCAGCACAACATTTTAAATTTAATTGGGTTAAAAAAATTATATTTAAGTACAGACATTAACAATCAGGCTTGCTTGCTAAGACAGCCAAAATGCTATATAAAACAAAACCATGATGAGCCCTTCCAAACAACATGTAATAAATTGTGTAGAAATACAAATATACAAAAATATAGCACACATTTTGTTTAAACTATGTGAGTTCATACTTCACTGGCAAAATGCCCACATTTCCGATGGAAACCTTCTACCAAGAGATTGCCCCCCCAAACTTTTCATGGCAAATGGGTTCCAGCTAAACTGTGATTAAAATAGCCTTTGGTGGATGGACTCAAACCGTTTGGTCAAAATGTGCACTAAGAACCTCATTGTTTCAAGTATTGCTGCAATGCAATTTTAAATACTTGATGTTGTATGTTTAGGTTATTGCTACAATTTTTGCCCCTCCTGTGGTTGTGGTGTGACAAAGGCCCTATTCACATTACATTTTTGGATTCCATTTAGATACTTTGAGAAAGTTATCACACATACCGCGGAGAGGCCATGATGGGCAGTAGGACTCTATTGGGCAAACATAGTCTGCATTGGGCTACGTTTGCTCTATTTCCCATATAATCTTAAAACATATGAATGGAAGTCATAAATGTGATGCAAATGGGTCCAATCTTAGATCTCCACAGTGATTCTTCCACTTTCCACAACCAGGGTACCACAGGTATGACAATACAGGTTTTATTAAAGCAGTTTTTTTGGAATATTTAATAAAACACATTATTTTTAGATCTGATGCAATGATAAAAATAAAAAAATATTGTTAGACGTTATTAAAAGTAAGTAGATCTTGGCTAAGAGGGTCCCCAATGCCATGCTGTAACCTGCTAAGACCAGTGTTTATGGTAGACTGTACCACAGTATCACAGTTCTTACAGCAAAGAAGTCTATATGACACTGGGGGTTGAACCTCTTCTTATCCAGCCAGTGGAAGTAGCCCCTTGTTCTGTGCAACCAAAAGAAGAGAGACCTATTTGCTAAGTGGGAGATATTACTTTAACTACAATCAAAAGAAGTAACCAAGAGTAGTTAAATAAGCAGTCAATAATGGTAGGGAAGCTAGAACAGGATTTTCACTCTATGGCTAGTTAGCCATAGAGTAAAAATTAATAAGACATATTATTTACAGAAGTAAAGATAAACGTATTACTGAATTTTAAAAATTGGGGGTACCCCAATAAAGGAAATCTTTAAATGGTCAGCTTCTATTTTAAATCCCTTTCCCTTTTCTATGAATAAAAAAAATTAACAGATCTATTTTGTGAAAAAATTTTAAAAAAATTCTTAGGGGCCTTTTAAAAAGTTTACTCCTTTGGAAATGCCACATTTCAACATTTTTACAATTTTAATTTTAACCAGATTTGCAACCTGCAGTTCTCCCATCTATTTCTTTCCACCTTCCTGAACTATAAGTAGATGTCAGTATTCTGTCCGGCCTGCGCTGTAAAGATTCTTACCCGGCAGCCCGCAGTAAAAGCCCAATTACCTAGAACATTGATGGGAGCGGGACCCCCCGAGCAACAGACTCGGCCTGTGCGGTGGGTCCTCCCCCCCTACACACACACACGGGAGGGGTAAGTATAGTTTTTTTTTCCTTTTTCTTCAAAACCAGTAGAGGAGACAAACCGGGCTATTGGACCTTTTATACATACGGGGGGGAAATATATACCTACAGGGGGCTTATAAAAACCTACAGGGGGGCATATAATTTTTAAAGGGGGGATTTATACCCCTATAGGGGGCAAAATATCTACGGGTGGCTGAAACCCAAACAGGGGGGAAATATATACCCTACGGGGGTCGGTAAAATATCTACAGTGGACATATATTCCTACAAGGGGCTGTATACCTACAGGGGTTGTACACCTAGAGGGGGCATATATACCTACAGGGGGCAAATAAAACCTTACGGGTGGCCCAATATTTAAAGTACAGTGGGCGGTATACCTACAGGAGGCATATATTCCTAGGGGGGTGGGAACAAAAACCCCTAAAAGGGGGCTGTAAAATTTCTACAGGGTCCAGTTTACCTCCCTTCTAAGGGGGTTTTGAAAATAAATTTTCCCCAAATCGTTTTTATCCCTCCCCAATCTCAGGGAGCTTTATACTTACGGGGGGCTGTATATATCCCACAGGGGGCTTTTATACTTACAAAAAAACTGTATCCCTCCCGTACAGACCAAATCTTTGGGACAACCCTTTCCTTTTCCCAAACAGTTTTCTTTTTTTTTCCGGGACTAAAAAAATTGTAGATTCAACTGAAGGCATCAAAACAAATTAAAATTTAAACCCATATGGGGAAATTATATACTTAACAAAAAATTTTAAGGGGCAACTGAAAATATTTTCCTTATATTCGGGGTTCTTCATAAGTACCGCCTTTTGCTTTGATTACTGGGTTTTGGGACACTCTTGCCTTTCCCCTTGATGAGCTTCAAGAGGTAGTAAACCCGGGAAAGGGTTTTTCCTTCCCCAGGGGTGCCCTTTTCAGGGGTTTTTTAAGAGGGAAATTTTTTGCCCTTTTAAAAAAGGGGTTTTTGGGGCCATGAGTTGGGGTTGGTTTTTGAATTTATTTGGGTACACAGCTGATAGTCCTACCCGAAAGGACTGTTTTGAATTTTATTATGGCATAAAAAAAAAGCCAAACTTAAAAATAAGAAAAAACGGGGGCCATCTTTACTTTAAAAAATTTTTTGGGCATCCAGACCGAAAAAATTGGGAAAAATTTGAAAAAAGTCCCCCAAGTGCGTGGCAAAAAACCCTCAAGCACTTTACAAAGAAACTGGGGTCCCCATGGGAACCCCCCCAGGAAAGGAAACCAAGAGTAAACCCCTGCTGCGGAGGTTAAGTTTATCTTAGTCAAACCCCCTCAGAAAACGCCGGTTAAACACAGCTCAATTTAAAGGGGGAAAAAAAGGGCAATGCCCCACAGAGTTCTAGCAGGCAGACACATCCACAAAAACAAATGTTAAAGAGGAGACTGTGTGCAGCGGCCCCTTTATGGTAAAATAGTGCTAGGAAAAACCCCTTCTAAGGGCAAAGGGGGGAACAAGCAAAGAGACTTGTTTTGGGGTAAAGAACACAAAAAAATTGGGGCATTAGACCAGTTTGGGAAAACTGAAATTTGGTTTGGGTGAGTCCAAAATTTGAGATCCTTTGGGTTTAAAAAACCGGTCTTTGTGCGAAAGCAGAAAAAGGGTGAACGAAAAGGATTTACATGCCTGGTTCCCACCGTGAAACCGGAGGAGTAGATGTGATGGTGTAAGGGGGGGCTTTGGGTGACCCCGTTGGGGAATTTTTTAAAAAATTTAAGGGAAAACTGAACCAGCATGGGTTTAAACCCCGCATTTTCTTTGGCTTTCTATTCCCCTCCGGTTTGCATTTAGGGTTTTGGGCCATCATTTATTTTTCAACAGGGCAAGACCCCCAAACACACCTCCCGACTGTGTAAGGGCAAAATTTTACGAAAAAGGAGAGTGATGGGGGGCTACGGGCCCGATGGACCCTGGGCCCCCCACAGTCACCAGACCTGGGAAACCCAATTTGAGATGGTTTGGGGTGAGCTGGACCAGAGTGAAGGGGAAAAGGGGCCCAACAAGTGCTAAGCATTTTCTGGGAACTATTCAAGACTTTTGGAAGACCATTTCAGGGGATTACCTTTTTGAAGCTCATCCCCCAAATTAAGAGTTGCAAAGCAGTAATCAAAGCAAGGGTTTGGTACTTTGAAGAAACCCAAAAATTAAGAAAAATTTTTAAGTTTTTTTTAAAAAATTTTTTGGGTTTAAATTATATAATTCCACATGTGGGTTTAAATTTATTTGTTTTGATGCCTTCATGTGAATCTAAAAAATTTTTTTTAGTGATGAAAATACAGAAAACAGTTGGAAGAGGGAAAGGGGTTTTTTCCAAAATTTGGTCGTATTTTAAAATTTAAAGGGTTATAAATACCTATCTGCAGGGGAGTATATTACCTACAGGGGGTTATAAAACCCCAAACCCATCTTATTTTCCCCCGGGGTTGTATACCTGCCTACAAGTGGGCAGTTATACCCCCAAAATCTACCCCTGGGCTGTAAAACCCCAACCTATCATTCCCATCTACCTACAAAGGGGATATATAAATACCTACTGTAGGCTAGTAAAATGTTTACAATTTTATTTTTATTTTTCTTAATTTTTGTTTTTTAAACAAAATTTTTTTTCATACCCCCCCCTCCCCCCTTACCCCTCCTGGGGCCATTGCACGCGCTCCTTTCCCCGTCCCGGGGCCCCCGCCGCGGCGGCTGGTTGGATTTAAAGGGCCAGCCCCACCGGTAAAGTTTGTCAAATTGCCAAGGGGATTTCCTATTTAAAGGGTTTTTCGCCCCCTGCACTCTCCCCAGATTTTTGGTTTTGCGGTTTTCTTTC
The DNA here is from genome assembly GCA_025379985.1 of Phyllomedusa bahiana. Taxonomy (NCBI): domain Eukaryota; kingdom Metazoa; phylum Chordata; class Amphibia; order Anura; family Hylidae; genus Phyllomedusa; species Phyllomedusa bahiana. The sequence continues at coordinate 148,837 of JAODAL010003601.1, forward strand.
TAAAAAGAGTTTTTGGGGTCCTGTTTGATTACCCCTTTTAAAACCCGGGCCGTTCCCCTAGTTTACTAAACCTTTTCCCGTTTGCCCCGGGGCCCTGCCGTCTGCCCTTTTCTGACCAAAAGAACCTCTGGCCCCCCATCCGACCCCTGCCTGTTCCCCCAAATACGTCCCCGGGTTTCGGTTCGGGAAACCCCGGGATTTTCCCCCCCGCCATCGCAAGCAATTTACCCCAGGGGGTTTTTGGGGGAACCCCTTTTTCTTCACCCGCAGCAATTTTCCAAACCCCCTTTCGGCGGGCTTTTTTTTTGGGAATACCGGGGGCTATTAATCCCTCCCTTTGGGGTGGCTTAACTTCATTGCTTGCGGTTTTTCCAGGCAAACCACCACCCCATTTCATTCAATCTGGCCCCGATTCCACCAGGGGCCTTTGGCCCAGTCCCGGGGCGTCCCAAAGGCCCCCCCTCGCCCACAAAAGGGGCCCGGTTTTTTGACCCCGCTCGGGGGGGCCATGATGCAGAACCTTGCGGGCCCGGGGACCCCTTTAAAAAATTGGCCCGTGGCTTTCCCGCCCCCCCGCACCAGTTTTTGCCCTTTCAGCCATGGCCAAACCCGCCCCCTGCACCGGGCCTTTTTGTATCTGCCCTCCCCTCAAGCTATGATTTGGGGAAACCCCCAAAAAGTTCGTTGGGTTCATCTTCCCCAAAGCTTCCCTTTTCCCCACGGTTTTTGGGGCATCAATTCCCCCACCGAGGCGGCTAAGGGGCCTTTATAATTACCTCCTATCGGGGGGAAGGGCCCTTTGGGCCCGGGGTACTCCGCTATGGGGCCGAGGAGATCCGTTGAGGTTTAAAACTGCAAAAATTCCTCCAAAGGGGTTTCCCCCCCCATTTTCCCGGAGGAACCGGGGGGCAAACTCTGTTTGTTTCCTTTAGGGCGAAATCTACTGTGGGGTCAGTACTCTGACAGTTCGGGACCCTAGCCCCTTGAATTGGGGCTGGAACAATAAAGCTTTTTGGGGGCGACTTTTGGCCCAAATCCTTTCTGGGCTTTTTAAAGACGAGCTCCTGGTCGGGGGCCTGCATCCCGCTTGGAAAAAAACTGAATTTTGGTTGGGCCCCCCGAAATTTTAAAATACGGTTTTGCCCAAACAACCCAAAATTCCACCGGCCAAAATTTTGGGAGGTCCCCGACCACCGGTTTGGGTTTTCCTCGTCTGGCTCCCCTTTTCCCCAAAACCGGGCCCCCTTCCCCCGCCCAAAGGGTTTCCCGAGGGAAGTTTCCATTCAGTTCGAAGAAAAAACCCATTTGGAAACCCCGGTAAACCCCTCACCAAACGTCGCCAGAGGCCCGCTGTTTTCTTTTACTGTGGGGGTTTCCCGGCCACTTTTGGGGACTGTCCGGTGCCCCTTTTAAACCCCGAAATTTTGGGCTCCAAGAGGGGATCCCAGGTGTTTATGCGGCCTCTTCCCCGTCGGGCCATTCCTTTCTCTTTTGGAAATTTTCACCCCGGGCAGCACCTTTCAAGCCACCGGCCTTTCCTTTATTCGGGGTCCGCTTTGGGAAATTTTTTTCAGCCCGAGCGGGTGTCCAAATTTCGTCCCCGGGGACCCCTCTGCAGAAACCCATGTTGTCTCCTCCTCAGTGGCGAATGCCTAAAGGGCCCCTTTCGGTTTCTGCACTGTGCCCCTCACCTTGCAGATAGGGGCCCTACACAAAAGCTCTAAATTCCGTTCTGCCCGCCCCTCTTCTGAAAATTTTCTGGGGCCCCCCCTTGGGTTTAAGAAATGCTCCGACTCTAGACTGGGCATGGGCGAGATTATCCTTTGGGCCCATGTCCATCGGAGCCTTTTTGAAATCCATCCACTCCAAGGCCCCCCTCTGTAAAGCCTTTGAACCTCTGCCGGCGCCCATCCGTACCCCGGTCTAGCCGACGTCTTTTTTTTAAAAGACAGCCCAAACTCTTCCTCCGCACAGTGTTCGACGTCCCCATTGACCCAACCCGGAGTACTCCTCCCCCAGGAGATTGCCTTTTTCTGTCCCGGGACCAAGGGGATGTCGGAATTGTCCAGAAATCTCCGTAAAACTTTTTACGCAATCTTTTTCACCGCGGGGCCGGTTTCTTCTTTGTCGAAAAAAAAGATGAACTCTCCGGCCTGTATCGATTATCGGGGACTCAATAAAATCACCATCAAAAATCGATACCCCCTGCCTCTGATCTCGGAGCTGTTTGATCGCCTGCGTGGCGCAAATTTTTTTTTCAAGTTGGATTTACGCGGAGCATACAACTTGATTCGTATCCGTGAAGGCGACGAATGGAAGACGGCCTTTAGTACCTGAGATGGCCACTTTTAATATCTCGTCATGCCGTTTGGCCTCTGCAACGCTCTGGCGGTGTTCCAGAACTTCGTCAACGAGATCTTCCGCAACCTTCTCTTCATCTGTGTCATTGTCTATCTGGACGACATTTTAATCTTCTCTCCGGATCTAGAGACTCACCGCCACCATGTTCGCCAGGTGCTCAGATGTCTCCGTAGCCACCAGTTAAATGCAAACTGGAGAAATGTTTGTTTGAACGCACCTCGTTGCCCTTCTTAGGGTACATCGTCTCGGATCAAGGTCTCCAGATGGATCCCTCTAAGCTTTCAGCGGTCTTGCAGTGGCCTCGACCAGTGTGTCTCCGGTCCATCCAGCGCTTTTTGGGGTTCGCGAACTATTAGACAGTTCATCCCGCAGTTCTCCACGCTCGTGGCCCCGCTGGTGGCCCTCACGAAGAAGAATGCTAACCCCAAATCCAGAAGCCCAGAAAGCCTTAAAGCAGCATTCGCTTCGGCTCCTGTTCTGTCTCGCCCGGACCCGCAGCGTCCGTTTGTCTTAGAAGTGGACGCCTCCTCAGTAGGTGCCGGCGCTGTTCTCCCTCAGAAGTCCTCCTCTGGGAGACTGCGTACTTGCGGCTTCTTTTCCAAGACCTTCACCCCAGCCGAACGAAATTATATGATCGGTGATAGTGAACTACTGGCCATAAAGTTAGCCCTAGAAGAATGGCGGCACTTGCTCGCCATCCCATCGAGATCTTCACCGATCACAAAAACCTTCTTTATCTCCAGTCTGCTCAACGACTGAGTCTTCGACAAGCCAGGTGGTCGCTCTTTTTCGTCCACTTTGATTTTCTCCTTCACTTTCGGCCAGCTGAGAAGAATGTCAGGGCGGACGCCCCCTCTAGATCCTCGGACACTATGGGCCTAGAGCCGCCTCTGCAGCACATAATTTCTCCAGAACGTCTCCTCACGGCGGCCCCCGTGGATCTTCAACATCTACCTCCTGGGAAGACCTACGTCCGCCATGCCATGCGGCCTCGAATCCTTAAGTGGGGACATTCCTCTCGAACAGCTGGTCATCCTGGAGTACATAAATCCCTGCAATTAATCTTTCGCTAATATTGGTGGCCCACCCTCGCTCAAGATGTTAGAGACTTTGTCCTGGCCTGTACCTCCTGTGCCCACAACAAAGTCCCTCGTCTCAGACCTGCAGGTCTGCTTCAGCCTCTCCCGGTGCCAGAAAGACCTTGGTCCCATATAGCCATGGACTTTGTTACAGACCTCCCGGTCTCCTCTGGTAACACGGTCATTTGGGTGGTGACCGATAGATTCTCGAAGATGGCTCACTTGTTCCCCTGCCCAGGTTACCCTCTGCTCCTCAGCTGGCCCAGCACTTTTTCCACCACATTTTTTCGGATAAACGGTCTTCCGTTGCATATCATCTCGGATAGGGGGGTCCAGTTTGTTTCGAGATTCTGGCGGGCTCTATGTGGTCAGTTGCAGATTCAGCTAGACTTCTCGTCTGCTTACCACCCTCAAACTAACGGGCAGGTAGAGAGGGTTAACCAGGTTTTAGGTACCTACCTACGACATTTTGTATCCGCCCGTCAAGATAATTGGTCCGACCTCCTCCCCTGGGCAGAATTTTCTTATAATTCTCTAGACTCAGAATCCGCTGGAGCCTCTCCTTTTTTGTCGTGTTTGGGCTACATCCCCGCCTGCCTCTCTCTCTGGGTACCTTGTGTCATGTTCCTGCCATGGATGCCCAGGTGCGTGACATCAAGGCACTCTGGCAAGCCACACGACAGGCCCTTCTACGGGCCTCTGCTTGCACCAAGGTCCAGGCCGACAGGTACCGTAGACCTCCGCCCCTTTTTAAGCCAGGTGATAGAGTTTGGTTGTCCGCCAAATATATTCGTTTCAAGGTGCCCAGTTATAAGTTAGGCCCAAAGTATTTGGGCCCTTTTGTGGTACTTCGGCAACTAAACCCGGTGTCCTACAAGCTCCGCTTGCCTCCTACTCTACGTATCCCGAACGCCTTCCATGTTTCACTCCTCAAACCTGTGGTGCTGAACCGCTTCTCCCGTGGATCTGTCTCGCCTTCTCCTGTGGCTGACTCTGATAACGTCTTTGAGGTCAAGGAGGTGCAGGCGGAGAAAACAGTGAGGGGGAAGCGGTTCTTTCTGATTGACTGGAAAGGGGTTCGGACCGGAGGAGCGCTCATTCATGGGAACCTGAGGCTAATCTGTCATCTGACCTCCTCTCTAAATTCCGTAAAAAGAGGGGGAGACCTAAAGAGGGGGTTACTGTCATGGGGTTGGCGCGGGTGCCGTTGCTCCCCGCGACCGCCCCCTGCCCGCAGGAGGTCCGGCGCTGGTGCCGCGGCCGCCCGCAACCATCCCCCTGCTGCCTGGGCCCCGGCGCCTGCTCATGCTCCTGTGCACACTGCTCCTGCCTGTCCCGACCGCCGCGCGCGCGACGGCTGGTCTGGATTTAAAGGGCCAGCGCACCGGTAACTAGTCAATTGCCGCCTGCTGGTCCTATAGAAGGTATACGCCCCCTGCACTCTCTGCCAGATTGTTGTTTGGAGTCCTGTTTGATTATCCATGTACCAGTCCATTCCGCTACGCTTCCTGACCTTGCCTGTTTGCCGCCTGCCCTGACCGTCTGCCTGTCTCTGACCACGAACCTCTGCCGACCGTCCTGACCTCCTGCCTGTCCCCGACTACGTCTCTGGATTACGATTCTGTACCACGCATTACCCCGGCCGCCACCGCAAGCAAGTCACGTCAGGGGTAGCGACCTCACGCCACAGCAAGTCCATCCCGCTTTGCGGCGGGCTCTGGTGAATACCGTGGGCTACTCCCTGGCGTGGCTTAACTATCATCGCTTGCGGTGTTCCAGCGAATCCACCATCCCATTACAATAATCTCCATTTTTCAATTTCAAGCTTTAAGTATACAGGCTTGCATGCCTCTGTTTATTTCTCAAGCCTGCACAGTTCAGTTGGAAATTTCAGTTGGTTTAATTTATGACCTAGTGGGGCCTATTGTCTGGCCTAGGAGCGATTTTTTATACATTATTCTAGACTCTGGAGCCAGCCCCTCCATGGTACAGGATAATGTAGACAAAAGAACATCTGTGCATTGTGCACTCATACAACACGTAGATTGTGTCTGCATTTTTTTGTTTAAGACATATAAGATCAGGACAGTTTGTGTTGACTCTGTACCCGGTGTAGGGGATGCTTTCGTTGTTGTTGTTCTCCCTGGAGTTTTCTATCTTCGCCATTAGCTTCTCTGACTGAAGATTTATGGACAGATGATGCAAGCCCCAGGTGATGTGCTGTAAGTAACTTTGTAACTAATCGAAGAAAGGTTGTAACTAAATATTTTGCAAAACTTTGCGCAATATCACACTATTTTCTGAAAGTTTATTACTCATATTTTACCATTTTATCATGATTTATTAATTAATTCCTATTTAAAATAAAATTGTGTTGTATCCTAATTGACCAACCTTCTTTAAAGCCGTATCCAGAACCTGTATTGATTAAAACTTGGCAAAACACCTATCTATATCTGTATATCAACCCACAGGGGGCGTATATAACTGTCTACCTACAGGAGACTACTATAACTAACTACAGTGGGCCTAGATACCTACCTAATGGGGTCTAAATACCTACCTACTTAAAGGTGGGAAACATTATTACCTACTTACCTAATCAGGGGGGGGGTTGCCCATAATAGAGGTAGGAATTGATAAGAAGGTGCTGGAAAAGTGAGGACTCTAAGATGTTTGTATTATAAATTCTGCAGGAACGAGTTGTGGCCAGGAGAAGTTGCCATGGTGGTCTGGATTTAATTGAGAAGAGAGAGAGAACAACTCATCACAGAAGAGAACAAATCATGAGAGAAGACATCTCCTGTGAGTTTCTGGATGTCAGGAGTTATTTTCCTTCTGTGTTGCATCAGTGCTGTATTCACTGTCATGTGATGGTGACCCAAGCTGCTCTCTGACCACTATGTGGTCTCTATATGGTGGTGTTGTAGGTTATATGTTTATGTTATTGATAATGAGTAAATTTATTAATGTGAGTGGTGATGTTGGTTGGGGTGGCCAGTGCACGGCTCTGCCCAGTGTCCCATAATGCTGTTAACATGGCCCTGAACCTCGCCACTTTCTAACATAAACAACACTATAAACACAATCAAGAAAGGAAAAGTGAAACCCCCTAATGAAAGTGTCAGGAACAGGTGTGCACTCACTTTTACAACAAGGGACAAGTGTACACTGCCACTATAAAAGCGCAGATATTACCTACAAAACCACCATATAGAGACCACATAGTGGTAAGAGAGCAGCTTGGGTCACCATCACATGACAGTGAATACAGCACTGATCCAACACAGTAGCAACCTCTTACATCCAGGGACTCACAGGAGACAACTTCTCTGATAAATCGTTCTCTTAGTTGTTCTTTTTACCTTTTCTTCTCCATCTGACTCAGACCATCATGACGACTTCTCCTGACCACAGCTCCTCCCTGCAGAATTTACCAAGTACACATGCAAGATAAAAAAAGTGGGTGGGGTGGAGGTAGGGGGTGACGCAATACTTAAAAAGAACAGGGATAAAGGATAAAAACCCAAAAATCCTTAAAATTCCATGCTGACCAATGCCAGGAGTCTCACTAACAAAATAAATGAACTAGAATTATTTATTGCTGAAGAAAAATATGACATAGTGGGGAAAAGTGAGACATGACTGGACAAGAACTATGACTGGGTGGTCAACTTACAGGGTTACAGTTTATTTAGCAGAGATCGTAAACACCGGAAGGGGGGAGATGTATGTCTCTATGTAAAAATCCTGTCTGAAGCCAACACTGCGGGAAGATATAAATACAGGAAATGAGCATGTAGAATAATTATGGGCAGATATACATGGGGGTAATAACAATAATATAATTGCTATAGACCCCCAAATGTAGACACCAAATGTAACAGAACCCATGGAAGATGTACTCCTCAGGCAAATAGATGAGGTGGCTAATCAGAATGAGGTTGTTATTATGGACGACTTTAACTACCCAAACCCAAAGATAATTACCTTTCCACACTGGTGCAGGAGCTGACTAAAGGAAAGGCCCTTCTAGACTTAATATTCACTAATAGACCTGACAGAGTAACAAAGGTTCAGGTTGGGGGACACCTAGAAAATAGTGACCCCAATATAATAAATTTCCATTTATCCTTCAACACAGTTTTTTTTTGCTGAGGAGCCACAACAACTCTGAATTCCAGGAAGGCTAATTTTATTCTGCTTAGAAAGATCCTAAACTGTATTGACTGGGACAAGGTGTTAAAAATAACAGAATAAATAATACATGGGAGATCTTTAAAAACATCTTAAGCTCCCACTATGAGAGGTACATAACTTATGGTAATAAAATAATTAGAAACCCAATGTGGATCAACAGAGAGGCAATAAAGGAGGCAATAAATTACAAAAAGAAAGTATTTCATATACTAAAACAGGATGGCAATGAAGAGACATGAAAAAAACTATAAAGGAAAAAAATAAAATATGTGAAATAATGATAAAGGCAGTAAAGCTAGAGACAGAAAGACATATTGCCATAAAAAATAAAACTAACCTCAAAATATTTTTCTACATATAGAAAAATATATATAGGTGTGTCTTGCCTACAGTCAAGTGCTGCCAGCTGTGGAGAGCTACAGTTCATTGAGGAAACCATGAATGCCAACCTGTACTGTGACATACATAGAGTATGATCCCCTTCCTCCAGAAGCTTGGCCACAGTGTAATATTCCACCATGATAATGACCCCAAACACACCTCCAATATACTGCCTTGCTAAAGAAAATTAGTGTACAGGTGCTGTACTGGTCAAGCATGTCTCTAATCCTAAACCCTATTGAGCATTAGTGGGGCATCCTCAAGCGGAAAGTGCAGAGCAAGGACTCTACCATCCACCAGCTCTGAGATATCATCATGGAGGAGTGGAAGAGGATTCCAATGGCTGCAACATGCGAAGTTATATTAAATTTCATGCCCAAGAGAGTTAAGACAGTGCTGGAAAATAATGGTAGCTACACAAAATATTGACACTTTGGGCACATTGTTTCCATTTTCACTAAGGGGTGTACTCACTTTTGTTGCCAACTGAGTTATTTTGGTGTCTTATCTTCAGTGTTGTCCCATGAAAAGATATAATACAATATCTACAAAAATGTGAGGGGTGTACTCAATTTTGTGAGATACTATATATATATTGTGGCACTCACATTCGTCCGGCCACCATCTTGGACCGTCCTGGGTATACTTTAGCTCCTGGATCGCCGCTTTCAGAAACAGAATGGCACTCAGACACAGGGCTTCAGCTTAAAACTGGCCTCAGCCAGCTTTATTCAGGCTCAGGATACAAGTACAGAAATAAACAAAATATATAAACAAAACCTTGGCCGTCTAACCACTACCTAAATACATTCAGTAGAGATCCTCTCTAACATGACCTGGATCTACTGGCCAGCATCACAAACAGCAACTCATATGTCACCCGTCTCCTACTGGGTTCCAGCTTTTCTTAAGCCTCTCGGGCCAAAGCCTCCTTCAAACTCCACTGACACACCAAACTCCAGGTAGCAGACCACACCCCAATCACCTAGAGAGACAGGCTTTGTATAGCCATCCAGGGACAGGCCCAAAACCAGGCATAGAACGTGGGGACCTGGAACGTGGGAACAGCCACCCACCCATCTGCAGCTGTTCCGGGGAAGCCAACCCATAATGGCTGGATATCAGCCGTGCTACATACAGCTGTCAGCAACTTAGTGTTGCTGACTGATAACTATTGGCTCCCCCCACCAAGACCAGGCCCTTGGTAGCACGTCTCTTTCAGGCCTCCTGACGCACCCCACCTAGTGGCAGCACCATGCGACCACCCATGATCGCTCTGCCACTATATACATATATATATATATATATATATATTATATATATATATATATATATATATATATATATATATATATATATATATATATATATATATATTCTACAAATTCCAATACCCCTTTGCAAAGTGTTTTTGTCAGCAGTCAGAAATGTATTTTAGAACCAAGTACTATTTTTAATAAAGCTTACATTACCAGTACTGATTATGGTCCTACTTAAAAAAGACATTCAATACAAAAGGCAGCCATCTGGTTGTTCTAGTAACATTACTGGATTCATTAGGTTTTGTACTGTCTTTAGAGTATCAAATCACTTAAAATTGAGTCTCATCAGTAGAAGCTGGATGTTTAGTAATATAATCTTGCTTACTGGTACTAAAACATTATTATCATATATATTATGTGACTTTGAAAAGGGTGCTTTTACACCGCATGGAAATGTTATGTATTTTAGGCCACTGGAAAATCTGTAGCATTTCCACAAAATTGTATGGATTTGCCACTGGATTTTTAGTGTGATATATAAATTTGTATATATTTATCTTTCTGTTTTAAACATCTGATTACAGAAGGGTATCGGATTTGATACTCTTTGATGTGACCAAATATTGTATTTGTTTATCCTGACCCTAATGTACCAATTGGCCTTTTCTTATATTTCTGTAATGACTTTTTTGTGTTATATCCTCTACAGTTTTTATGCTCTTATTTCCTTAAATTAAAAACTGATTTAACCAAAAATGTGATTGTAGGCTGGGATAGTTAGACAGCATCTCCAACCCCGTCCCTTGTGAGGTGTCCAAAAATTTTAGGGGTTTGTTTCAATAGAGACTACAAGGACAGGGGTTAAAGACAGGGTCATTGGCGTCCAAGTCTCCCTGATGTGTCTGGGAAGTGGAGGCAAGCCCACAAAGCACGATCCCAACAGACATTAGAACAACAGGTTATAGGTAAGACTAGCTTAGGCCTTTCTAGGGAAAAGGGTGCAGGAGAAAAAATAAGCCAAAAATGTTTTGCAGCAAATTCTATGGAGAGGATTTTGACGGGTTTTTTTTGGGCAGGTGGGAAAAAGATAGATACAGAAGAAACAACTCCAATCAGAAAAGAAGTCACTTGTGAGTCCTAAAATTAAACTTTCCCAAAATCCCTTATGCATCTGCAGGCGCTTTGTAAACGGTATGTACCACTATATGGTAACTGTAAGGTGCATATAGTATATCTATTTTTTTATTAACAGTATGGTGATAATATTGGTTCTTGGTTTGCCAGTATTATTTTGCATTTATATAGTGTTAATATTAGTAATGCAGATCTTGTACAGTAACATTTGTTCCTGTATAGCGGTATTATTTAGTAACTATTAAGTCACTTTATTATACTAACCCCCATAATTATTCTTTTTTTAGGTTGTATTTTTTAAGCTAAAATAATTTCCCCGGCTCCCAGGGGGTAATTTTAAATTTTAACAAATCCATTGACAATGTACTGCTCTATCTTAGCCTGTCATATGTTATGAAATTTATTTTTGGGGGATTGTGGGATGTTTAACACCAATGTCTAAAGAACCTAACAGTCCCTCTGCTCTCTAGTAAGAGTAAATGGAATTTAGGGGTCCAGTCCAGAGTAACATATGAGTAGATAACTGTCAATAGCTATTCTTGTCCTAACTGTATTTTTTAATGCAAGTTGGCAGGATAGTGTGTCCTGCTCTTAAAAGGGTTTTCTCACTACTGGTTTTTGAATACATCTTAGCTTTTTCACTAGATTAGATTTTTAAATCCAGGGGCAGGTCTCTCCTCCCAGTAATCGTGTCTTCCCTCACTGAAGACATCATCACACCCCCTCCATGTTTTCGCTCTCTCCCGAGTCCCCTTCATTCTGTGTAAGCAGTGGGAGAGAGTGGATGTCGCAGCTCTGTAAAACTCCTGCGATGGTCAGTTCTCATGCCTACAGAGCTGCCACCTCCCTTCCAGGCTTCCCAAGCAATCACTGTAAACAGAACACCTGCATTAGTGTAAATAGTTATAAATACAGCCCCATAATATTACAGAAATTAAAATCTTTTTATTGTGTCTACAAAAAGGGAATGAAATGTTATGAACATATATATATTAATAATTTTTATATTTATATATATATTTTATTTATATATATAAATATATGCATATATGGGTGTATGATGTATTAAATTGGGGTATATGGTTGTACGACGTTTTGGCACAGTGTTTTGCACAGTTTTCCGATTTGGTTTTTAGACTTCCCCATCAACTTCAATAGTAAATATATATGATTAATTTAGTCAAGTGCCTCTGAGAAGACAAGCTGTAGTGAGCCAAAGAGGGTTGCAGACTGTTGGACTTTGAAAACTGGATTGGAGAAACCCACCAGTTGGCAAAGAGAACCACTGGATATTTAGTTAGGACCAGATAGGAAAGGATTTTTGTTTGCTGTAAAGTTTATGTTTTACTGCACCCATGCAATAAACGCTGACAAGCTGTCAGTTATTTTGAAACTTGCTATGCTGTGGATATTTCTACCATCGCAAAAGACGCATCCTTGGTTCCCCTTAAATCAAAAATTCCCTTGCCCCCCTTAAATTTTTTAGTATGTTTAGACAAACGATCTAGTACCAAAAAATACAGCCCCCCAAATAAAAAAGCAGCAAAAAACTTTTTTCCCAAGACACCCAAAAAGTGTTGTTTGGCTTTTTGGGTATATTGGGGGTATTTTTGGACTGTGAAGATTATATATCACTGGACCAATAAATTTTTAATAGTTTGGGTTTTTTTTCCCCTCTTTCCTATTACAATTGAAACCAAAGGTTACATACACTATATAAAAAGACACATATCATGTTTTCTCACAATTGAAATGAAATCAGAAAAAAACCCTTTACCTTTTTTTAGGTCAATTAGGATTCCCAAAATTATTTATATTTGCAAATGCCAGATTTTTGAGAGGTTTTTTAAGGGATTTTTATTACTTTCTGCAAAAATTTTCATACAATTTTTCATTAGTTTTTTGGCAGCTTAAACCTTTAAAATGTATGATTTGGGGTCAAACTTTTTGGATATCCTTCCAAAAATTCTCACAATATTTGGGTTTGGTTTTTTTGGGCCCAAATTATCCTGATGGTTGGGAGTTTTAAATTGAAAAAATTTTTAAAGCAGTCTTTTTTTTCGGTTTTCTCGATTGCGATCAGATCCGATTTTTTGGGTGCAAAATCGGCTAAAAAAATCGAGACTACTATCAAACTGCTTCCTGTACTTTTGGCAGTCAACAATCAGTGCAGAGCACAAAGGGGGGGGGGGGGTCAAAAACGTCCAAATGAGGGTGTAGGGATCTAATTGGCTGCAAAATTAATTTGCCCCGTTTTTGGGTGTATGTCACTATGTTGAGCCCCTTTTTTTGCCTTACTCTTGTTTTAAAACACTGCTCCCTTTGGGTGCTTGTTTGCGGGCAGGCAAAAAACACCTTTTTTATGGGATGAACACAAAAAAGCTGCTAATTAGATTAGTCGTGGGGGGGGGGCGGGTGGCAGACAGCTAGCTTAGGGAATCATACACATCAATATTTATGGCGTTAGGGAGTTTTGTCTTTTTTTAATATTGTTTACTTGTAGTTAAATTTTTGGATTCAAGAAGACTTCTGTGTCGGGAAAGTGCTGCCAGGTTCTTCCCTTTTGAAAAGCGTTTAAAAATTTTTCCTTTTAAAATTATATTTTTACCACATAATCTTTTTAAAAGATGCCCTTATTTTTTTGAAGAGCACCAGTCCCTCCTGTGGCAAAACAACCCCACAGCATGATACTGCTGCCCCCATGTTTCACAGTTGGTTCTTAGGCATCCAAGCTCCTCCCTTTTTCCTAATTTAATCCGGCAGGTGGCTATTTAAGGGAAGCTAGAAAAGCAAGCTGCCCCTTTAGAAGCAAGCGTTGGGGGCCAAAAAAGGGGGTTTCCAAAACTGTTGGACTTTTTAAAATGGTTTGGGAAACCCACCAGTTTGGGAAAAAGAAAAATGGTTTTTTAGTTAAAGGGCCAGATAGGAAAGGATTTTTGTTTGCCGTAAAGTTTATGTTGTTTTACTGCACCCTTGCAATAAACGTTGACAAGCCGTCAATTACTTTGAAACTTGCTCTGCTGTGGATATTTCTACCCCCCTCCACAAAAGACGCATCCTTGGTTCCCCTAAAATTATTACAATACCCTATAGATCACCCGATAGATATTTCTATAGATATAGCTATAGACATATCGAGCTATGTATCCAAGAAAATCACAGCACTCCCAATGAAAAAGCAGCAAAAACTTTTATTCCAAGAGATTAAAAAGTGATGTTTCGGTGGATTTGGGTATATTTGGGACTTGTGACATGAGTTATATATCACTGGCACCCAACGAGTTATTAATAGTTTGGGTTATGCTGCCCTCTTTCCTATCTACAATTGAAACCAGAAGGTTACATACACTATATAAAAAGACACATATGCATGTTTTTCTCACAATCTGAAATGAAATCAGAATAAAGCTTATCCATTTTAAGTCAATTAGGATTACAAAAATTATTTATATTTGCTAAATGCCAGAATAATATTGAGAGAGGCATTTTTATTACTTTCTGCAAAGTCAAAAGTTTACATACACTAGGATTTGCCTTTAAACTATTTGGGACAGCCCATATGATGATGTCTTGTGTTTGGAAGCTTCTGACCAACCAGAAAGAATTCTGGCTCTCCCAGACCTGTTAGTTTTTCTTTTAAAAGCCCTCCTACGCTGCACTCATTACCTGTATTAATTGCACCTGTTTGAACTTTTTACCTGAATAAAAGACACCATGGCAAAGACCAAAGAGCTGAAAAGACCCATGGAAAAAATTTGTAGACCCGCAAAAGGGGGGAGGGGTACAGGACAATAGGCAAGCAGCTTGGTAAAAAGGCAACAACTGTTGGTGTAATTATTAGAAAATTAAAGAAACACAAGATGACTGAGAATCATCCTTGGCTGGGGCTCCATGCAAAATCTCGCCTCATGGGCTAAGGATGATTCTGAGAAAGGTCAGGAATCACCCCAAATACGGGAAAGGACAAGGTCAATGAAATGACTAGGGGGTCAAGTCCAAAGATTGTTAAAAACACACTTTGCTATCATAACATGCAGGCACGCAAAGTCCACCGCTCAGACAGCATATGACGGGCCCTTTGAAGGTCATCAATGACCACCGGATGATCCGAGGGGCAGGGGAAGCCAGTGGTCAGATAAACAAAAGAACTTTTTTATACTCCACGCGGGGGGCGTTGCTAGGGTCCTAAAACTCCGGGGGGCCCGGGCCCTTTGTGTGTTATGTTTTTCAGAATGCGGGTTCACACAGTTTTTTTTTCACGCCACTTGTGAATTCTGTACATATTTTTCTGTCAATGTTTTCTCTAAATTTCAATACACCTGTCCTTTCATCTCAGCAGTCACTGTCAAGAAAGTCAGCGCTGAAAAATTTCCCTTTAAAACCACTAATTTATGAAAATAGTAAAACACCTCCAAACAATACGGTCACCGAAAAAACCCCCGATACAGGAAACTTATCCCACAATATCACTGCCTTTTCTGTTATTTAAAATCCAAAAAATTTCCCAAAAAAACATCAATACCAATTCTACCACTGCGTAAAGACCAAATAATACTGACAAAAATGGACTGCAAGCCCCACAAGTGCTACCAGTAAAACACAGGCTCTACAACATTTATAATTATAGTGTAGTTACGGCAGCGACTCATGATGACTTTTTTTCTGACGGGTGGTCATTTCCCCTTGTTTTTTCCTTTAGGCCAGCCCCCAGATGATTGTCCCGGTCATTATGCCTACAGAATTTACCCAACACTCTTAGAATCCTATTTTTCAGCGTCCACACCCGTTCCCTATTTTGTATGGTCATATTTTTGTTTTTTATAGTAAATAAGAATAGGCCCCCCCTTTAAGTACTTTTATAATGCCCCCCCTTTAAGTAGCTATATATAATGTCCCCCATAGAAGGAAACTGTATATAAGCCCCACGGTAATGGTTTTATTTGCCTCTAGTTAGGTTTTAAATAATCCCCCTGTTGGGTAGATGTATATACCCCCTGTTATTTTAGTGTTTTTAAAAACCCCTGTAGGTAGATGTTATAAGCCTTGTAGGTAGATGTATAAATCCCCTGTTAGGTAGATTACATAACCCCTTTAGGTCATAGTTGGCATTTTTTGAAAAAAAAAAGCAGGAACTTTGTGGGGGGCGCCCATCTGTCGGTAGCCCGCCCTTCAAAAAGCACACCCACTCCCCCTAATGCTAAGGGTTTTGGAAAAAGCCAGGAGAGCCCTTATACCAGGAGAACCCCCCATAAGCATAGTGCCCCTTAGGCGGTAGATCCCCCCTTTGTACCGGGTGGGTGGCCCCCTTTGTTCCCAGGTAGGTGCCCCCCTTTGTTTGCCAGGTAGTCCCCCCCATTGTTTGCAGGTAGGGGCCCCCTCTTTTGCCAGGCAGTGCCCTTCGTTGCCAGGTGATCCCCCCTGTTGCCGGGTGGCCCCCATTTTTGCCAGGAATGCCCCCTCTGTTGCCGGAAATGCCCCTCTTTCCCAGGTAGGCCCCCATTGTTGCCAGGCTCCCCCTTTTTTGCCGGGTAGATCCCCTCTTTTGCCGGGTAGTCCCCCCATTTTGCCAGGAGTGTCCCCCATTGTTCCCATAGTCCCCCCCTCTGTTGGGTAGATGCCCCCCTGTTCCAGGAGTCCCCCCATTGTTGGCAGGGTGCCCCCTTTGTTGCCAGGAGATCCCCCCTTGTTGCCGGGTAGTGCCCCCATTGTTGCCGGGTTTGATGCCCCCTTGTTCCCGGGGTTAGATGCCCCCTCGTTCCCAGGTAGTGCCCCGTTGTTCCCCGGAATCCCCCCCTTTTGCCGGGGCAGAGCCCCCCATATAGCTAATAAAAATAAAAATAAAATCCATTACCCCAGGCTCTGCACACGCCCTCCGGACGATCCCTCGCGGCGCGGGGGGAAGTAGAGCACCGCGCGTCACCCCCCTGCACCGCGCGTCCTTCCCCTGCGCCCTGACCTGTATTGCGGCGCACCTCCGGCCCGGGGGCATACAGGGGGAGGAGGGAGGAGGGAACGATCCCTCCTGCCTCCCCCCTGCACAGCGGATCCGGGGGGGAAACGGGGCAACGGGGCCCCTTCCCCGCCTGTAGGGCGGTCCGGGGGCGCCAGAGTACGCAAAGCCTATCTGTCGCCGCGGGGCCCTTTAAAGGACCCCCGCCCCCTGCTGGGGCGGGAAGAATGCCCGCTCCCCCGGGGGGTGCGGAGGGGACCCAAAAAAGCGGGACCCCCCCGCCCAAAAAAAGGGGAGGTTGGATGATGTGTTAGGAGATGTATAAATGCCCTTTAGGTAGAGTATTTTTTTGCCCTGTTAGGTAAAAGTTTTAAAAACCCCTGTTTGGTAGTGTATATAGTCCTGTTAGGTACTGTAATAATGCCCCTGTTGGTGATGTATAAATGCCTTGTTAGGGCTGTATTTATTGCTCCGTTAGGGAGATGTATATTATGCCCCCCTTGGTAGTGTATTAGTGCCCCTTTTTAGGTAGCTTTTTATAGTGCTCCTGTTTGGAATGTTTAGAAGCCCTGCTAGGTACGAAATGCTCCGTTAGGTAGCTGTTTTTAAAGCCCCGTTGGTAGCTGATATAATGCCCCGTTTGGTAGTGTATATTTGCCCCCGTAAAGGTAGCTGTATATAGTGACCCTGAAGGGAAAAAATGTATTAATGCCCCTGTAAGGGCTGTATATAGTGCCCCGTAAGGTAGATGTGTAATTGCCCCCGTTAGGGGTTTTTTATGTGCCCCTGTAAGGTACTGTATATGTGCCCCTTAAGGTAGGGTTTAAAAAGTGCCCCTGTAAGGTAATGATAAAATCCCCTGTAAGGGAGCTGTATATATTTCCCCCGAAGGGGATGTTTAGTGCCCCGTAAGGTAGATGATATAATGCCCTGTGAGGGGGCTGTTTTTAGTGCCCCTGTAAGGTAGATGTAATAAGCCCCCGTTAAAGGAATGTTATGTGCCCCTGAAAGGGAGATGTATTTAATCCCCCGTAAGGTGCTCTATATGTCCCCTGTAAGGAGATGTATATAGTGCCCTTTGGTAGATGTAAATTTTTTGCCCCGTAAGGGGAGCTGTTAAGTGACCCTGTAAATAGATGTATTAAGCCCCCGTAAGGTAGCTGTATAAGTGCCCCCGTAAGGTAGATTTTATATTGCCCCTGTTGGTAGTGTAATAGTGCCCCTGTAAGGGACTGTTTAGTGCCCCTGTAAGGTAGTTATAATTTTCCCCCGTAAGGGAGATGTAACAACCCCTGTAAAAGGTGTTATATAGTGCCCCCGAAAATGATTATATATGCCCCCGTAAGGTAGGGTGTATAAATGCCCCTGTGAGGTCTGT
The DNA here is from genome assembly GCA_025379985.1 of Phyllomedusa bahiana. NCBI lineage: Eukaryota > Metazoa > Chordata > Amphibia > Anura > Hylidae > Phyllomedusa > Phyllomedusa bahiana. The sequence goes on from JAODAL010003601.1 coordinate 166,582, forward strand.
AAAAAGTCCCCTGAAGGTAAATTTATATAATGCCCCCGTAAGGTGTGAAAAAATGCCCCTGTAAGGTATCTGTATATAGTGCCCCCGTAAGGGAGCTGTATATAGTGCCCCTGTAAAGTAGCTGTATATAGTGCCCCTGTAATTTAGCTGCATATATCCAATATTTATAAGATGGATTATACTGATCAGCTCTATGGGTCAAATATACACTGCTGACCATGCTTGAGCTGATCAATAACTTTTAGACTGTCATCTCTGTGGGTCACCCTGACCCACAGAGATGACAGTTAATGTGCAGGTAAATTATATTGCCCCCACCAGACATGACAGTATTATTTACAATCGGCTTTGAACCTGTTATAAATACCTAGTAAGTCTGCTGGCTGCTGTGAGAGGGCTCTCAGTAGCTGGAGGAGGCGGAGCCGCCGCCCGGGGCTCAGTGACTGGAGGAGGTGGAGCCGCCGCCCGGGGCTCAGTGACTGGAGGAGGCGGAGGCGGCGCCCGGGACTTACTGCATCCTTGCTCCTCCCAGCCCCAGCACACAGCATAGGAGGTGCGCTGCTCTCCTCCTAAACCTGCGCTGTGCGCAGCATACAGGAATCCCCAGCGGCGCACAATGAATACAGTAGCCGCCCGCGCCGAACAACAATGCGGCACTGCGTTACTGTATGCCGGCTAGGGAATGAAAGATTCGGGGCAGCAGGCATTTTTATTCGGGGCTCGTGCCCCGAATAAAAATGCCTAGCGACGCCCTTGACTCCACTCTTGAAGGAAGAAGAAGGAAGAGTACAACCCCAAGAACACCATCCCAACCGTGAAGCATGGGGGGTGGAAACATCATACTTTGGGGATGATTTTCTGCAAAGGAGACAGGATGACTGCAGCGTATTGAAGAGAGGATGAATGGGGCCATGTATCATGAGATTTTGGCTTCCTTCCCTCTTCCAGCATGACAATGATCCAAAACACACAGCCAGGGCAACTAAGGAGTGACTCTGTAAGAAGCATTTCAAGGTCCTGAAGTGGCCTAGCCAGTCTCCAGACCTAAACCAAATAGAAAATCTTAGGAGGTAACTGAAACCTAATGTAACCTAACAACAGCCCTAAAACCTGAAAGATATGGAGAAGATCTGTATGGAGGAATGGGGCAAAATCTCTGCTGCAGAGTATGCAAACTTGTTCAAGAACTACATCTGATCTCAGTAATTGCAAACACTTCTGTACCAAATGTTAAGTTTTGTTTTTCTATTGTATGAGATATTTATTTCATGCAATAGAATGCAAATTAATTATTAACAGATCATACAATGTGATTTCCCTGATTTTTTTTAGATTTTGTCTCTCACAGTTGAAGTGTACCTACGATAAAAATTACTGACTTCTCCATTCTTTGTAGGTGAGAAAAAGGGGTATGAACTGGGCTGTACCAGTTGTCTGGTATCAAAAAGCTGTTGTAGACCTGTTCTATAGATGTATAAACAGTCGCACTCCAAACTAAGGTGCAATAAGCGCCTGCACAACACTTTTTAATGCACCAAAGATTTGGGACGTTTTGGGGGGGGTGTCGCTAAACATTTGTAGAATTGGTGGCTTGTTACCTACTGAAACATTTTGGATGGATGTGGGTCTCTCCTGCTATGTTATTTGGCTTTTTTAAAAATGCAATTTAATAAATTTTTTGACTTTTATTGTTACATTTCATTGCCCGACCTCTTGTTCTGGAGCAGGTGTCACTATTTTTCTACATTTTTAGAATTAGACACATTTGGGATTCTTTGACACCAAACCTAGGTGCATAACAGTTAAAAAAAAAAAAAAAAAAAAAAAAAAAAAAAGCCAGACCAAAGTTAAAGGTGAACCACCGAACATACTTTTTCAAAATTGGCACTATAATGTGCCTGTATGTATGAACCGCAGAAGAACGACAAAAATTCTAAGTGGGGCAAAATGTGAAAAAAAAACGTACTTGCGCCATGTTTGCGGGAGGTTTGTTTTTACGGAGTTTATTGTTTGGTAAAAATGATGTGTTGTCTGTATTCCACAGGTTGTTACGCATTCGGTAATACCAAACATGTAGGGTTTCCGTTATGTTTTGGTACCGTAAAACAAATTGCAAAAATTTTCTATTCTTGAAATTTGCGCTGCGGCGCCCTTTTGTGGGGCACCAATAACTTTTTGTACTAAACCTATGGACGTCAGTGAGGTGGCATTTTTTGCGGCAGATGTTTTCTTTTTATTCTATCACTTTGAAAGATGCAACTTTTTGATTCTTTGATTCCAATTTTTTATGTGACGTAAATGACCAAAAAAAAAGCAATTTTGGCGTTTGGAATTTTTTTTCTTCTCAGTGTTAGCTATGGATTAATTATATATATTTTTATAGTCGACTTTTTCGGGTGCACGATACCAAATATGTGTAACTTTTTATTATTTTTTGTTTTTATTTTTAAAATGGGGAAAAAGGGGGGGGATTTGAACTTTTAATACTTTTTTTTTTGTACTTTAAAAGGGATTGTGTCGCAATTTTTTTTTTTGCAGTTTAATTGCGTGTGTTTTCTATAATCTTTTTATCCTCTTTTTCTGTAATTTTGATTGTGAGTCTGGTAAAGAGAGTATAGAGATTCCTGTGTGTAGGAGCCCTTCCCCCTTCAGAGAGAGCCCTCTGCTCTGTGAGTTGCATGACACTCAGGAAGCTGCCATAAAGTGATTACTGCAGGTAAGAGACTGGTTAACTTCAGTGAGAGCCCCCCTGCTGTGAGCTCAGCATGCTCTATTGTCTGCAGGGAGCAGAGAACCATGATTGTGGAGTCCAGACAAGCCGCTATGAATGTCCAGCCCCTCTGTGCTCCAGCAGGGCTGCCAGAGAAGAGGCTGCAGGTGTGGGGACTTGTCCTCGTTCCTAATAAAGTGATCGTGCTTTGTCACTGACGATTTTTGCACAATTCAAGATTTTTCTGCTAATTTTAGTTCCCTCGCTTCTTACGTTAAAAATGATTTTTTATAACGGATTTTGGCGCAAGAATAGGTTTTTTTTTACGTTTTTTTGCGCTAAAATCCCTTTATTTACAGATTTTGACACTAATAAAATTTTCTCGCTTCTGACGCAAAAAAATCCTTTTTTTTATGGATTTTGGTGCTAATAAAGTTCTCTCGCTTCTGATGCTCCGTTTCGCCGCGGATTTTGACGCTAAACTCCGTTTCGCCGCCGATTTTGACGTTAAACTCTGTTTCGCCGCCGATCTTGACGCCAAACTCCGTTTCGCTGCGGATTTTGACGCTAAACTCCGTTCGCTGCAGATTTTGACCCTAAACTCTGTTTCTTTGCGGATTTTGACAGTAAACTCCATTTCTTTGCAGATTTTGCCGCTAAACTCCGTTTGCTGTGGTTTTTGATGCTAAACTCCGTTTCACCGCGGATTTTGACGCTAAACTCCGTTTCGCCGCGGATTTTGACGCTAAACTCCGTTTCGCCGCGGATTTTGACGCTAAACTCCGTTTCGCCGCGGATTTTGACGCTAAACTCTGTTCGCTGCAGATTTTGCCTCGCTTAAAATCCGTTCGTGCAGATTTTGCCGCTAAAATCCGTTCGCTGCAGATTTTGCAAGCTAAAATCCGTTTCTTTGCGGATTTTGACAGTAAACTCCATTTCTTTGCAGATTTTGCCGCTAAACTCCGTTTCGCCGCGGATTTTGACGCTAAACTCCGTTTCGCCGCGGATTTTGACGCTAAACTCCGTTTGCTGCGGATTTTGACCCTAAACTCTGTTTCTGTGCGGATTTTGACAGTAAACTCCATTTCTTTGCAGATTTTGCCGCTAAACTCCGTTCGCTGTGGTTTTTTACTCTAAATTCCGGTTCGCCGCGAATTTTGTCGCTAAACTCCGTTCGCCGCGGATTTTGACGCTAAACTCGTTCGCCGTGGATTTTGCTGATAAAATCCGTTCGCTCCAGATTTTGACCATAAACTCATAAACTCCAGATTTTGACAGTAAACTCCATTTCTTTGCAGATTTTGCCGCTAAACTCCGTTCGCTGTGGTTTATGACGCCAAAATCGTTTGCCCGGGATTTTGACCTAAA